>PVKC010001800.1:33511-47118 GCA_004027635.1 Crocidura indochinensis
GGAGGGCTTAGTCACACCCGGCAGCGCTCAGGAGTCACTCCTGGCTCCACGCTCAGAAATCGCTCCTGGTAGGCATGGGGGGACCATATGGGATGTCGGGATTCAAACACTGTCCTTCTGCATGAAAGGCAATCGCCTTACCTTTATGCTATCTCTCAGGCCCCAAACCCCAACTCTTGAAAAGGTTTTATCTTAAAGATCTCTATGCTCTGGTGTGCTATAATCCTCAACTTTAATTATGGAATTAATATTAATAAATTTAATAAGTATTTACCTGTGTCAGAAATATTAGGATGGCTAAAACCCCAGTAAATAACCCATGATCTGTACTTTGAAGGATGTTCTTAGAATGGGGACATTTGCATTCATAGAGTGAAGCTAAGTGCCATATCAGAGGGATTTTTAGAAAAGCAAGAGAAAGTAATTCTTGGAATGCTAAACATGAAAAGATTAGTATGAATTTCCTAAATGGAGAGTTAGAGGGGATTAATGAATCTAGTACAGGGAAAGCTATACGTATAGGTAAAGAAATGTTTGCTTTGAATATTTGTGGCAATTTGTATGGAAAATGGTGGTAGTGGCAAAAGATAAACCTGAAGCCTACTCAGTTGTAACTGCCTTTAATTACAATACACAATGTGTGTCGAAATGAAAATTAATCAATTAAATGGTAGTGGCCTTATAAGGTTATATGGTCTGTAAAAATTACTGCAATGACTGGACTGGATAACTCACATTGGCTGAACTCAGTGGACTGAATGCAGGCTATGCATGCAGGAGATTTGGGATCAAACCAAGCACCTCATGTTTCCCTGAGCACTACCACTGTGGCCCAGAAATTTAAAATAACAGAAATGATGTTGAAATTTGGAGTTGATGGGGAGAACTATGGATAATACTGTGGGAAGGAGGCAATTCGGTATATTTTTGAGATGGACTCATCAATGAAACTTCGGTGACAAATTGGATAATAGAGAGAAAATGGAATAAACTCCCACGTATCCAAATGAATTTTGGTAGTATCAAATTAGGTGATCTAAATTAGACGCAGATCTAAATGTTGGGTTTTGGATGTGCTGAGTACCACTGTATCTCCTTACTTCAGGGAGGTTGGAGCTTACAGATTTGGGGATACAGAATGGTAACGTTCTTGATGGGTATTATGCAGTGCTGGTGTGCTTTTTTATTTGTGCAAGCACAATTTAGGATTAGAGAAGGATTAGAGATGTGTTCAAGAGCACCTAAGCATCCTGTATTCTCCCACAGTGTGTCTGTTACCTGCTGTATAATGTATAATGAACCACTCCTAAATGATTATTTCAAGCAGTTGTTTTTATTATCTCATTATTATGAGGGGTGACTAGTTTAAATCATACATTAATGGAATTTTTGTTTTTGTTTTTGCTTTGTGTCTTTTTTTTTTTTGGCCACACCCAGTGACGCTCAGGGGTTACTCCTGGCTATGCGCTCAGAAGTCACTCCTGGCTTGGGGGACCATATGGGAAACTGGGGGATCGAACTGTGGTTCGTCCTAGGCTAGCACAGGCAAGGCAGGCACCTTACCTCCAGCGCCACCGCCCGGCCCCATTGTTTTTGCTTTGGAACTACTCTTAGCAGTGCTTACAATTTAAATCCTGGCAGTAGTTGGATTGAATCTAGATTGGCTGCCTGAAGGGCAAGTGTTTTACCCAATATATTATGGCTCTGATATCTCATTTAGTAAGTTTAACTTGGTATTCTCATTTTTGCAGTAGATGGTAGCCAAAACTAGTCATAGATTGACCTGACTATAATATATTCAAGATGGCTCCTTAATTCATGTGTCTGTATTTATTCTTGGGTCTTTAGAGGGCAGCCTCTAATATCTTGCCACAACATCAGGCCACATAAGTAGCCTGGACTTCCTTATTCAGCTGCATAGCTATCTTGGAATTAGTGAACATAATTGCTAAACAGTAATCCTGGTTTACTCCAGGGGCATGATCCAAGAAAGCCAGGCAATCCTATAAAATATATTATCTAGGATTGAGCATCACATAGTGTTACTTTGCACCTGTGATTAAAGTTTATTCATAATTTATCCATCATTCAAAGGGGAGAATTACATGGTGGCATGAATATTTTCCCAAAACTGATGTTGGAGATGAGCTTCCTTCATAAACTGCGACATTAGGGAATAGATTTTTGACATTCTGCATATAAATGAAACCTAATAAAAGTGCCAAAATGTAAAAAGAGGCCAAGTCTCCTGGGGAGCATGAAAGCTTGAAGAAAGACTTTGGAAGGAGTCATTGCAAAACAAGTAATTTAGGGACCACTTGGAGAATGCTGTGTTAGAAGCCAAATGGATAAAGATCAAAGCTACCATAGCAATAGGCGCTTTTAGTTTTTACTTGAGATCTGTTTCCCATTCTGGGCCAGACCTTCCCTGTGAGGTCTCTGGAATTATCAAAGTAGTTTCAAATTTTGGATCTGGTAGGCTAGATACAATGGGGGGTAGGGTATTGCCTTGTATGTACCTGACCTGACTTTGATTCCTAATCATCTTATATAATCCCTTGATCCCACTAGGGATCAAGTAGATCCAGGAGTAACCCTTGAGCACAGCTGGATGTGGCAAAGGGGGGGGGCGGGCAGTGTGGTGGCGCAAGCTTGCCCACGCTAGCCTAGGACGGACCACAGTTCGATCCCCCAGGCGTCCCATATGGTCCCCCAAGCCAGGAGCGATTTCTGAGTGCATAGCCAGGAGTAACCTCTGAGTGTCACCAGGTGTGCCCCCCTCCCCCGCGCCAAAAAGAAAAAGAAAATAAATTGGGGGGATAGGGTGGAGACTTCATGCTTATTTGCTTAAACAAGGTGTAGATTTCCAGGGGCCACTGAGTAATTTTGCTCCTGAAGAGGGGACATTAGTTACATTAGGTAACTTTTGTGTTAGAATAATTATGTTTTCAAATGTATGCATAGTTGTGTGGGCTATTCTTGGCAGGATCAGGGGCCCCTAGAACCATACCGGACAGATGTATTTTAGAGAGTGGGGAGGCGCATACACAGCACACGCGCACACAACACACACACACACACACACACACACACACACACACACACACAGATGGGGATATATTCCCAGGGATTTATTTGTTTATGCCTCAAATGGGCAAGATGCATTCTGCCTTTTGTGTCATACCTTTGATGGGGCCTGGTTTTGGCCCTTAGATTTGAAAAGCTGCCTTTCATTTTTGTGTGATTTATCGATTTCTTTCCTCCTTTTGCTGCTGTTATTGCAGTGAGCAGGGAATTGTGCAGTTGATTGGTTGTGGTGCTTCTTATGATTATATATCTAGTTGTAGTACTTGTACGCTAAATTGCAGTGCTTCATAGGGTCACTTTGGTTGTTTTATTTGGGGGCCATTCCTGAGGATGATTAGACTCTACTTTCTCAACCATACTGTTTGGATAGGACCATGCAGTGCTTTGCTCACACTGAAAACTGTTAGATGTAAAACATTCACAACATCTCCATCTCCCTGGCTTCAGGAGATATCGTTGTAATGCTCACAACTGTGCTCACTGAGCACCTCTGAGCACACCAGACTGCGTTGTTCAACAGGTATCCCAACCACACCCCTGATTATATGCACATTGTTCTGACAGAGATCTCAGCAATTTGAGTTCAGTTGGTATATATGAGCAGCACCAGGGATTTAACTCCGGACTTTTCACATTTACAATGCAGGCACTTTTGTCTCTGAGCCTTCACCACGCTTGTCTTTTTTCTTTCCTGTACACATCTGACATATTCATCATACCTGATTCATAGCTCAAGTTCCATAGTTAGAATTTAAGTAGTTTAGTAACTACCGTGAAACAGTTGCAGTGCTCTGGGGCTACTCCTGGCTCGATGTTCAGAAATCACCCCTGACCGGCTGCGGGGGACCATATGGGATGCCGGGATTCAAAACACTGTCCTTCTGCATGCAAGGCAAACACCCTATCGCTGTGCTATCTCTCCAGCCCCAATGGTTACATTTTCATTTGTAAATCATTGTGATTATATTTGGAAAAATTTACTGGATATATTATTAAGTAAAAAGCAGTATAGTAACTTCATAGAGATAAGTTTTCTGTCAAATCAGAGTTAGGGAAAGTAAGTTCATGCATACTATGATAGTCTTGATAGGATATTCTTTTGAATTCAATGGAGGTATAAATTACCCTGTACTGAATGGAAAGAATGGGTAAACTAGGAAATTAAGATTTTGTTTAGTTAACCACCAATGATTTTTTTTTTTATTTCAGAGCACAAAGTTATCATTGTTGGGCTGGATAATGCAGGGAAAACTACCATCCTTTATCAATTGTAAGTATTTGTAACTTAAAATTTTGTATATATTGTGGCCTCAGGTGAATAGGTGGTAGTACAAAAGGACAGAACTAAATATCCAAGCCAAAGTCAACAACAATAAAATCATGAGACCCAAACTTGAACAATCAAAACTTAAAATAGGCCTATTATGCTGCCAGGGTAGGGCTAGGTTGGATAGACGTTGGGAACATTGGTGGAGGGAGGTTGACACTGGTGATGAGACTGACCCTGATACATTGTAAGTCTGAAACTCAACTATGAAGAATATTATAAATCATAATGGTTTCAATAAAATATTTTTTTAATTTTTGTATATATTAATTTTTGTTTTGGGATCACACCTGGCTGTGCTCAGGGCTTACTCACTGATTCTGAATTCAGAAATCACTTCTTGCAGGATTCCTAGATCATATGAGATACCAGGAACTCACAAGTGAGGTACCTGAATTGTGTATAACCCAGGCTTACCTGCTACATTGTTTTCTCTGGCACCATCTACTTAAAATTTCATTGTTTAACTTTTATCAGCATGTAAGCATGTACTGAAGCAGTGAAAAGAAACTGGGGGTGTGGCCCAAGTGGAAGAATTAGAACTGCCCATTGGCAAGTCCCATTTGAAGTCTTGGACCCTGGGAATATATCTCCATCTCCCTACATATCTTCATTCCCCCTTCACCCTAAGTAGACCTGCCAGTGTAGTTCTATTGGCACCTAATAGGAGTAGCCCACACAACTAATAACAGTGTTATATGGAACCTATTTTATGGAACCTCTCTAAGAAGGGAAATTGACTTTGAGCAGGAGCTACATTTATGGAGTTCTTTCTAGAGAACAAAACATGTCACTGAGTATGTTGTTTTACTTATAGAAGTTCTTATAGAACGGTTAGCATAGCAGGTAGGGCATTTGCCTTGCACTATGCCAACCCAGAACGGACCCAGGTTCAATCCTCAGAATTCTATATATTCCCTTGAGCCTACCAGGAGTGATCGGTGTGGCCCAAAAACCAAAAAGAAAAAGAAGTTGTTGATATTTCTCCCGCTCCCCCTTTCCCCCAGTTTTGGGCTACACCAGCTGTATTAAAAACTTATTTCTGGCTGTATGTTCAGAGATCACTCCTGGGAGTATTGACGGATCTTGTGTGGTATTGGATCAAACTGGGTCTGATTTCCTCGAGGCCTCTTGATCTCTATAACCTCTTCAGCCCTATAGAGGTTATTTTGCTTATAAAAAGCTAAAATGAATCTAATGCCATACTTCTTCCACTTCTGTAAGCTCTTAACTTACTTTGAACTAGTATTTTTATATAAATACTTAAACAGAAAAAAATCCTTTTGTTGCTAGCTCATTTTTTTTAAAGTCTGGATAAAAGATGGGTATAACATTCAGTCAAGCAAGCTTTGTTGTTAATTGTAATCTGTGAAACCTTTTTTTTTTTCCAGTTCTATGAATGAAGTTGTACATACATCTCCGACAATTGGAAGTAATGTAGAAGAGATAGTGATTAATAATACACGTTTTCTAATGTGGGATATTGGTGGCCAAGAATCTCTTCGTTCTTCCTGGAACACTTATTATACCAACACAGAGGTAACATTTCGTAATAACTCGATCTTTTAGTTTATATTTTTGCCACAATACATTGATACACTTAGAGTTTAGAGTTTATATAGTAGAAACTTTGATTTTCTTATTTCCTATTCACTATATTCGGTATTTTGTGTGAGTATTCTCATTGAACCTCTTTAGGGATATGCTTAGATAATTGATGAGTCTGATTGTTATTGGACTCCAATATTTTTCCCAAGTAGATGTTTTTGTTAAAAGATCTTTCTTAGAGTTTGTAATTTTATTTTTCTTATGATTTATATTTGACTAGAGAAAACCCCAAGATTATGAGAGGGAGTGAGTGGTTTGAATTATCAGGTGTTTTTGAGCAACACCCATCTGTGCTCAAAACTTACTTTTGGTTCTATGCTTAGGGATAATTAGTGGTGGTGCTCAGGGGATTATATATGATATTAGGGATCAAACCTGGGTCAGCAGAGTGCAAAAAGAGTGCTCATCTACTGTAGTATCTCCTCTCCTCTGATAAAATTTTTGGATGCACATTCCTATGTGAGTTCAACTATATATTAAAGAATTATTTTCCTTTTAAATACAAGCTGATTTAGACATTTTCATTTATATGTTAATTCCCAAGAGGAAATTTTAAGACTATGGCTTCTTTGTATAAACCATGTAAGTTGAAAGACTGTGACAGTTGTTTTTTGAAGTACTGCTTATTATCAGTAAAGCCTAAAATGTATGTAAGATTTTTAGTTAAGTTATTAAGGTTCATGTCTGTCAAAGTCATCAGAACCGAAGATTATGTCTAATGAACTGAGATTACATGGGAGGGGTTACCTAATAGGTATCACATTGGGACACTGAGGGAGGGAAGTGTGCAATCTGGGTGTGGTGTTGGAAAAAATGTATGCATGAAAAGTATAATATCTGTATCCTGTAAATCAAATAAGCATTTTATGAATAGCTATCTAATCTATCTTTTTTTATAATTAGTTTGTAATAGTTGTTGTGGACAGTACAGACAGAGAAAGAATTTCTGTAACTAGAGAAGAGCTCTACAAAATGTTAGCCCATGAGGTAAGTGTATGTGTCTGTAAGTATGTGTGTATAAGGGTTATTTGTATTTTAGTTGTTCTTATGATGATATTATTTCAGACTTTCAGAAGTTACTTCATTACTTGTGCTCGCTTTGGCAGCACGTATACTAAAATTGGAACGATACAGAGAAGATTAGCATGGCCCTTGCGCAAGGATGACACACAAATTCGTGAAGCATTCCATATTAAAAAAAAAAAAGAAGTTACTTCATACTTTATTCACATTGAAGAATGATCTGAAAGCAGCAGAAACATTATGGAGTTTCTAGTAGAGTATTAATTAATTTCTAACTCTTGAGAGGAGGTATTTGGGCCACAGCCAGCAGTGTTCAGGACCTTTGTTCTCAGCCATCACTCCTGAAGCTGCACAGGGACTATACGGGGTTCTGAGAATCAAACCCAGGTCATTTGTGTGCAAAGCAAGCACATCTGTATACTTTCTCAAACCTTGTAGAATTTTATTTAATTTATGCTTTTTTTATACTTTTCTTATGTAAGACCTAAAAACACTTTCTTTTTGAATAGATTAATTATAGATAGGATTATCATTAAAATTAAATATTTGGAGTCATATAGAACTTCCTAATTATAACTCAGACTGTTGTTAAATCTTCTTGCTATTAGGTTCTATATATTATCCCTTTGACTAAATAAAAATATGTGACTAGTTATATTTTCTTTGTTTTCTTAGTTCCTGCGTAATATTCATGTTTAATACATGTGCTAGGATTGATCCCAGACCTCCACATTTAGGCCTCCATTCTGTAACTAAACCACATTATCAGCCCTTATAGTATAATTGAAAATTTAAAGGAGCTGAATCATATAGTCAATGTTTAACTATAAAATTGTGTGGTGTTTTCTGTAGTATAAATGTATTATTTTCCATGCTTTTTATTGCAGATAATACTTTTCAGCTCATATTGTATATATAAAAGTTAGTCTTTAGACATAGAATTTATATTTTATGAAATATTAAAACTTTAGGAAGCTAAGTAAATAATTTGTTAAGTGTTAAAACTAGGGGCCGGAGAGATAGTGAAGCGGTAGGGCATTTGCCTTAGACGCTGAAGGATGGTGGTTTGAATCCCGGCATCCCATATGGTCCCCCGAGCCTGGCAGGAGTGATTTCTGAGCGTAGAGCCAGGAGTAACCTCTGAGTACTGCCGGGTGTGACCCTCAAAATAATAATAAAAAAAATAGTGTTAAAGCTAAGGTACCTGGGTCTTGAGAGATAATATACAGTGGGTAACCCACTCTATTGAATCTGACCCAGATTCAATACCTGGCATCCTGTACAGTCCTTAAAGCACCATGAGGAGTAGTATTTCCTAAGTGATCAGGGTACTCCCCAATCACTGCTGAGTGTGGCCCCCAAACATAAGATATCTGTAGTGATTTTTTTATTTTTTATTTTATTTTTATTTTTTTGTCCCCCAATTCACAATACAGACCAGGCAAAGGGCCCGTGTTAAGGTGTATATGAGGTGCATTTACTGTACCTCCTCTTTCTATACATTCAGTGTAAAGAACACAGCCTGTGGTAAGAATTGGGAGGCCTTTTCTTTTCTTTTTTTTTTATTTTTATTTATATAAATATATATATTTATTTATATATATTTTATTCTTACTCCAAATACCCTCTATATAGCAAGATCAGTAAAATGCCCATTCTTAATGGCTCAATTGGGCCAGTGACTTAACATCATCAGTTATGGATGAATTTACTGAATTACAGAGTTTAAATGATGTATCTAGTACTTTAAAAGCCACGACATAGTTAATACAGAGATAATACAGTGGGTAGAGTGTTTCCCTTGCATACAGCAAGTTTGATCCATGGCACCACTGTGATTCCCCAAGCCTTGCCAGGCGTGATCTCTTTTTTTTTTGTTGCTTTTCTTTTTTGTTTTTGGGTTATACCTGGCAGCACTCAGGGGTTACTCCTGGCTCTGTACACAGAAATAGCCCCCGGCAGGCACGGGGGACCATATGGGATGCCAGGATTCAAACCACCAACCTTCTGCATGAAAGGCAATGCCTTACCTCTATGCTATCTCTCCGACCCCCACCTGTGATTGCTCAGAGCCAGCAATAAGCCCTGAGCCCAGCTGGGTGTGGCCAAAAACAAACAGAAAGCACAAAGATAAACTTTATTCAGATTGGTGCATTGATGAAGGAAAAGGCAAATTACCCAATTACAGAATTAGTGAAAGGAGATTGGAGAAATAGCCAGAATGGAAAGAAATTGTAGTTGAAGATGAAAGCTCTGTAGAGCTTTTAATAGGCTCACGAAGTGCCAACAAGGCATGGAATGGAACAGATAAAGACTGAGAGAGGTTGAATCCAAAACCGATTTTGACATTGTTTTATGACTTACGTTTTTGACTTTTCATACCTACCACAGCAACCAACAATATCTTGTCACTGATCATGATTCTTGTGTGTAGTATTAGAGTACTATAATGTTTAAAGATATTACTCAAAATTAAATTAAATATAAAACTTTGAGTTTCGTACACCTTAAAAATTAGTTCTAAACTAACCTCAATTCCCACATGAAAAGCTTTTTCATTAATTCCGAGCCTCTCCTTTGACTCATTTTCTCCAAAAATCAATCTATGGACGTCTCCAAATAATTCAGTTGCTTAAAAGTAATATATATTCATCACATAAAGAAGCATAAACTATCTGACCTGTATCAATAATTATAATGTTAGAAGTTTGTTTTGTGGGCCAGAGAGATAGCATGGAGATAGGGTGTTTGCTTTGTATGCAGGACTGTGGTTCTAATCCTGGCATCCCATATGGTCCCCCAAGCCTGCCAAGAATAACCCTGAGCATTGCCGGGTGTGACCTAAAAACCAAAAAAAAGAAGTTTGTTTTGTGAAGATGAGAGCATTAGCAATTTTGATTTATATAAAAGATTCCAACTTGTATAAGTAAAATATATTAAGACCTGGAAAATAGAAAATGTTACAGAATTATAGACAGTAGCTCAGCACAGGATACACTGCAATGACTACCAGATGCAGATGCAATTTTCAAGCAATATTCCATACTTTCATTTTCTGACCTTGCTGTTCTAGTACTATCATTAACTGATAGCAAAGCTACCACCTTCAGAGGTCATTGTAGGTAAGAATCATGCTAAACATTTTGTTGAACTACTATCAAATAAGAAATTCCAATGTATATTTTTACATTAAAAAGAATTAAAGAAATGTCAAAAATTCTATTGTAATAAGAGTAGAATAATGTAGACCAATGTCAGTTTTTAACTACTCAAAACTTTTTTTCATACATGCATACACAAGACTAAGCCCCAAAATAACAACTCACTGAAATCCTTAAAAAGAAAGATGGCATTTAACATGATTCAGAAAACCTACAAATTTAGCACAGAAATCTTAGTTTCTTTATATAAAATATGTGAACATTAGGGGCCGGGCGGTGGCGCTGGAGGTAAGGTGCCTGCCTTTCCTTCGCTAGCCTAGGACGGACTGAGGTTCAATCCCCCGGTTTCCCATATGGTCCCCCAAGCCAGGAGTGACTTCTGAGCGCATAGCCAGGAGTATCCCCTGAGCGTCACTGGGTGTGGCCCAAAAAACAAAACAAAACAAAAATGTGAACATTAAAAACATGTTGAATTTATATGTTTAATCCACTGGTTGATGCTCAGAATTTTATAAATGGGAACATTAACTATAGTGAGAAGATCTTAGTGCCATGCAAAGTAAAGATTTCAACAAGCAGAGCTTGCTCTACTGTTGAATAGCTGTTATTATATGCGCTATTTCATCTGAGTCTTAGTTTTGTCTTCCATAAAATGGGAATAGTATAAGACCTACCTTGTAGGGTTCATATGAGAATCATTAAAATTTTAAGTATTGTAAGTGATTTGAAATTGTAATCTCCCACCCCCAAATATTCGTTATGAGGAACAGATTCAAAATGGTTTAAGAACTTTCTTGGATATAGGATCCCAAAACATTGTCAGGAATCACCTCTAAAATAATAGAGCACTTGCCTCATTTGTGGCTGACCAGGGTTCGATTTCTGGCACCGCATATGCTCCCTCAAGCACCACTAGAAGTTATCTGTGAGCACCACTGGCATGCCGCCCCCAATAGAAAAAGAAACTTTATAGCCATACTAAAATCTGGTAAAAATTTATTCATTGGAAAATAGGTTTAATGGATTATGCTCCTAATGAATATATGATAACCCAAGAAATCTCCATGTACATAATAAAGGAGCTAGATCTCAGAATTACTGAATAAGATTGATGGTAGTTTCCCTTCACCAAGAGTTACACACTACAGTGTATATAATGGATTAAGTTAATTATGTACCTAGACGATACCTATACCTAATGTATAGGTGTAGATTTTGGAAAGCTTTTGAATTGCCATGTTAAGATGTTAAGAGTAGTTCTTGGAATGCCGGAGAGATAGCATGGAGGTAGGGCATTTGCCTTGCATGTGGAATGACAGTGATTCGAATCCCGGCATCCCATCTGGTCCCCTGAGCCTACCAGGGGCAATTTCTGAGCAAAGAGCCAGGAGTAACCACTGAGCAAGCACTGCCCGGTGTGACCCAAAAACCAAAACAAAACTAAGAGTAGTTCTTGGGGCCAGAGCAGTAACACAGTGGTAGGGCATTTGCCTTGCATGCTGCCAACCTAGAGCCGACCTAGGTTGTATTCCCAGTGTATCATAGTGCCCTGAGCCTGCCAGAAGCGATTTCTGAGTGCAGAGTCAGAAATAACTCCTGAGCAATGCTGAATATACCTCCACCCTCGGAAAAAAAAAAAAAAAAAAAAAAGGAAAAAGAAAAATAGCCAAGAGTAGTTCTTAGGAACTGTAGAAATCTAGTGTAGGATTGGGAGAAAAGGAGGGGTATGTTATCTGGAAGACATGACTGTTAAATATAGAACTTAGGACCATAAAAGTATAATCTAGAACTATTTAAAAAATAGATTTGTTGAATATAGACTATTTAAAAATTAATTTAGTTTTAAGTTTATTTTCTCAGTATAGTAATTGTGAGGTGAGTGGGGCGGGGGCAAGAAAAGAGGGACACTGCCAAGAGACACCTCTGAATTGTCAGGAGTAGCTTTTGAGCAGGGCCGGGTGTAAACCCCCACACCCCACCCATTCCATTTCCCCCCAGTCTCTTCCAAAAGCCGTGGGTAGTTTTGCATTGAGTAGTTAAAAAAAACTTAGGTTAAGAAACTAAGGGGGCCGGGTGGTGGCGCTGGAGGTAAGGTGCCTACCTTGCTGCGCTAGCCTAGGACGGACCACGGTTCGATCCCCCAGTTTCCCATATGGTCCCCCAAGCGAGGAGCGACTTCTGAGCGCATAGCCAGGAGTAACCCCTGAGCATCACCGGTGTGGCCCAAAAACCAAAAAACCAAAAAAAAGAAAAAAAGAAAAAAAAAAAGAAACTATCTAAAATACTGTTAATTGACTTTTCCCCTGTGGAGAAGCCCTCGTTTTCTCTTGAACATATATTTTTCTTTCTCCTGTTTTCCTTTCTTTTCCCTCACATATATCATTTAACGAAGTAAATTTTATTAAATATAACTATTTTACTTCAAAACAAATAAATTGCTAGTAAGTTGGAAAATCTGTGGGTGGGGAAAAGAAAGTGCATTTACCCTTACGATTTTGTTTACTGTTATAGGACCTAAGGAAAGCTGGATTGCTGATTTTTGCTAATAAACAGGATGTTAAAGAATGCATGACTGTAGCAGAAATCTCTCAGTTTTTGAAACTAACTTCTATTAAAGATCACCAGTGGCATATACAGGCATGCTGTGCTCTTACTGGCGAGGGGTAAGAAATCTTTATAAATAATACCTATTTTCTTAGAAGCATGTTTATCCTCCTAAAATAGAGTATTTGTTTTTATGTACCAAGAATTGTAAGAAATAAATAAAAGAAAGATAAGGCTTGAAAGATAGTTCAGTGGAGGTAGGGCGCTTGCCTTGCACATGACCAATCCAAGTTTGATCCCTTACACTACATATGGTTCTTCAAGTACTACCAGGACTTATTCCTGTAAGTAGTAAGCCCTGATTATGGCTGAGTATGACCCATCCCCCCACCCCAAAATTAAATAAAGATAAAAAGACGAGGCCCGGGAGATAGCATGGAGGTAAGGCGGTTGCCTTTCATGCAAAAGGTCATCGGTTCGAATCCCGGTGCCCCATATGGTCCCCCGTGCCTGCCAGGAGCAGATTTCTGAGCATGGAGCCAGGAGTAACCCCTGAGCACTGCCGGGTGTGACCCAAAAACCAAAAAAAGATAAAAAGACATAATTCACATTTACAATGAAAACGTTTTTGTATTTTCTACTTGGTTCTACAAAGAACCAAATAATATATAACTTGTGTTGATTATTTTTATATAATATTTGACGAAGATATAAAATTTTTTTAATCCTATTTATATACTTTGAGAAATCATATGTGAAATTATATTACTTGGATAGGTATGAACACTTGACAGATTATTTTGGGTTTTTTTGTTTTTGTTTTTGTTTTTGTTTTTGTTTTTGTTTTTTTTTTTTTT
>PVKC010001801.1:0-22567 GCA_004027635.1 Crocidura indochinensis
AAAAAAAAAAAAAAAAAAAAAAAAAACTGAAGTAGAAAATAAAGAACTGGAATGAAAAATAAAGAGGTAGTATTATACCGGTCCTATACTTATGATGGATGTATAGGTTTCCCCATTTCCTTTTGAGATTCTTTTGTGGAGTGTGGGTTTCCAGACACCTTTTCATCGCATACCCTGTCCTTCTTGAGATTGGAAAAACATTTGTGGTAGGGGGGTCTTGGGTAGAGTTCTTGCATTGGGAGACCTTTAGGGCTAAGTCCAGTATTCAGCAATAGTCCACTTTAGGAAGGGTTGGTCTGTAGGGCCGCACAGCTTGAGTCAGCGGGGGTGTTGATGTCTTTTCCAGCTGGGGACGGGGTCTGGGTCTGAGTGGGTGTCCCTTCGCTTGGGTGCTGGATACCGGTTCGTTCGGGTAGAAAGTCAGTCTTGATGCCTAGTAGATTAAAAACTGGGGGTGAAGAGTTTTAGTAAGATGGAGAATCTGGGTGGGATTGAGGGGTGAATGGATAGTCGGATTCCTAGAAGGTGGAAAGAGGAAAGTATATGGAAGAGGCAGAAAAGAAGAAAAGAAATGATATGGTTAACTAGGGTAAGAGGAGAAAAAAGAGAGGAAAGGAGGGAGAGAGAGAAGTGAGAAGAGAGGAGAGAAGGGCGTGGGCCTGTTATTTTGCTTGGATATGTTCTATGAGTAGGTTCTGTCGTATAGGACTGTATGTCACAGTTGCTACTACAGTGGTGTGACTGGTCAAGTGCTTCAGGTCCTAAAAGAAGGTATAACCTATAGAAAAAGGGTATGTTAAAGTGTTTTATCGAGACGATTTCATTCTGCAACCTGGATATGGTATCTCGTAAAGCTTAGCTCCAAGGCGTCATCTTAGGTTATCCACCCTTTATATCCAAAGAAGCCTGTGAACTGAAAAGCTGAGAGGTTAAATATCGTAAGCTTTAGGTATAAACACCCATTATTTTGGAGTGCTTCCCTTGGATTCAGTTATTTCCCGTTTTTATACTTTGATTGCAGTCAAGCATTTCACAAGTCAATGGCATCAACTCCCAGAATACTTGGCCTCAATTTGAATAGTTCAATGTATCAATCTTGTGGTGCACTCTTGCTCAGGCCTTGAAGTGCGGGAGGAGTAGTAGCATTCATTGCATCATTTGAAGTAGCTCCTGGTGGGGCTGAGATGCTGCAGGGATGGGGGGTGCTTTTTTTTTTTGCAAACACCTCCCTCAGGTTTGATCCCTGTTGCCATATATTGTCCAAGAGAACCCCACCAGAAGAATCCCTGAGTACAAAGCTAGGATTAAGCCTTGAGCACTTCATGATATTGCCTTGAACAACAAAACTATAAACACACACACATCAAAAAAATCTTCTGGTATCTAAGGTTATTTTATATTCATAATCTACCTGGTCAACATAAGGAAGAATGAACAATTGGACTAATATTTAATATTGCACATAGATTTATATCATTTAATTTACCCACAATAGAGTCATAGTTTTAATCTATTTATACTCTGAAATTATGACTCACAATCTTCACTTCACAGATAAGCCATTTTGGGTATGAATGAAAAATACCCTTATTCAAGCCTCACCTCATAAATTTAATAAGAAACTCTGGAAGTCAGTTACATACATTTGTAATTTGAAATACTAAAGAACTGATACTTCTCAAAGTTCAATTTTCTATTCATTATACTTTAAATAAACCATTATTTGAAGGCTTACCTGTTTCTCTTGTTGTACCAAGCTCACTGAATAATTGATAGATTTTATGATATTCAACACTTAAGATAATGTCTGCTGTAATGTAATGAATGACTTCATTTTGATTAGAGGTTACTTTTATAAAATAAACATTCCATTCATTGTTTTATTGCAATAAAGAAAATAATCAGAATTTGGGGGAACATTGCTAACATACATAAACACACAGTACTTGTTTTGGATTTAGTCTTGGTGGTGTCTATCTGTTTTTCTTCTCATTTTTTAAATATGTATGTTTAGATTTTAGGAAAACAGAAAAAAAAAACAAAGTAGAAATGAAATGAGACTTTTTTATGATTTTATGCTCTTCCATTATTTTATACATTATGTAGTCATAGCGATAGTACAGAGACAGGGCATTTGCCTTCCCCATGGCCAATATAGGACAATAGTTCAATCCCCATTATCCCATATGGTCCTTGGAGCCTGCCAGGAGTGATTTCTGAGCAAAGAGCCAGGAGTAACCCCTGAGCTTCTCCAGGTGTGACTCAAAAACAAATAAACAAACAAGTAAACAGAAACCCTTAGTCACATCTTGGTTTTGAAAATAAATTTTATTGATGCTGGGCTTTATCCATTTATTCTTTTTAATGCCTGTGGCTCATTTTGATTAAAACAAAAGATTTGCATCATAATACTGATGAAGGTAAGATGTACTAGCATGTCTAAGACATTTTATTTCTCATTTAGCGAAAAAGTTTGCCAATCTGGTATGGAATCATTTCAATTTTATTATTTATAAATAGATATCACTGATTATCTTAGACATATATTGTTACTTAGTAATATAACAATATGAAAATTGCACGAAGGGGTAGTCCATGAATGTATATGCAACTTTGTAGTCCAAGAATTCCCAACTCTGTGGCTAATATTTCTTTTCTTGTTTTTTGTTTTTGGGGCCACACCCAGTGACGCTCAGGGATTAGTCCTGGCTATGTGCTTGGATATTGCTCCTGGCTTGGGGGACCATATGGGCACCAGGGGATTGCAGAGTGGTCCAACCTAGGCTAAAGCGTGCAAGTTAGACACCCTACCACTGTGCCTTCTGCTCTGACCCATGGCATTTATTTTCAATATAAAATTAGTAAATTTAATTAAAATATTAACAAACTGTTATTTTACTTTTTATCTATGATATATAAATAATATAAATAAATATTCATGTATTTTTTTAATTTTGAGCCAGACTTGGCAGTTCTTAGACTTATTTGCTCATATATCACACCTAGTGGAGAACAGAGAACCATATAATAGGCATATATAAAACGCATATAATCCATATGGATTATATGCAGGGCAAATATGCCCTACACGTTGTACTATTACCTCATCTTTTATATGTTCTCTTAAATAAAAGTTATTTTTGCAAACAAAAATTAACTAAAGTAAATTTTATAATAATACAAATATAAAAATTCTAAAGCTCTATATTTTAACATAACTTTTAAATTATACTTCAATTCACTTGTGAAAGTATTTTTCATTTCACTTTAAAACATACATAAAAGGATAAATATTTAAGCAATTATCTACTATTTATTTATAAGGTGAAAATTAAGAAGTTTACAACTCAGTGACTTTAGAAATTCACACATTTTAATTATTATTGTTCTGTAAACATATTCAAATTCAGATGCTTTTAAGTTATAGCAAAATTAACTGGAAAACAGATTGATGAGAAGACAGCTTTTTCAAATTATAGAATTATTTAAAAGTTATCTGTAATAATAGAACTCAAAATGTTCTGGGCATAAATCAATAACATATCAATGGATCAAATTGCTACTTGTACTGTTGTTTTAATAAATCCCTACATTTAGCCTTATTTATAAATAATATATTTACAATTTATATATGCCTGGATTTACAAACATTAATTTTATTTCAAAGGCAGAATATCTTTTAACTTAATTATTTTGTAGCATTATTCTTTCTTATAAATTATAAATTTTATAAATTATTTTATTAGTTATTTTATTTAAAACCACTGTATACATAGTTTCTCATAAAATACTTGCTTTTCTATATTTGAATACAAATCCCATCACTGATACAAAATTCCTTTCACCATTATCCCTGAATTATCAACCATACCTTACACTACTCCCATGGCAGGCAAAAAATAATACATTATATATTGTTTATTTACAGATAAAGTGGTAAAGAAATCAGATTTTTAAAAGTCCAGCAAAATTTTGTGAAAATTATTCTATCTTGTAAAGTGGTTCATTTTAGTCATTGTCAGAGATTTACTTAGTTACTTGCTGCTAGTATATATTTCTATTATTTGTTTTGTTTCTGAGTATTAGGTAGCTTTGATTCCAATTTGACATCTAAATTGGTGCGCTCCAATTGTAGTGATAATAGTGAAAAACATGGGGTAGTCCATGAATGCATATGCAACTTTCCAGTCCAAGAATTCCCAACTCTGTGGCTAATATTTCGACATCCGTGGGTGCAGTTTTAGCTGCCAGTCCTTTTTTAAATACATAAAAATGGGAAGAAGATGGCAGTATTCTCTCCTACAAAAGTACTATTGATGTTAGTCCAAAAAACCTGGTTTGTTAGGTATGTCTACAGAAATCAGAGATTAAGCAGGAAGTTGAGTCATTGGCGAAACAGCAATTATGGGTGCAGCTGTTGAAAAAATTGTGGGTGGTGGGTGAAGCTGGTGAGGCTTCCACAGGGTGGGTAAAGAAATCAGATTTTTAAAAGTCCAGCAAAATTTTGTGAAAATTATTCTATCTAAATGGACATTGTCCATTTTTAGCTGCAAGTGTACCTATGAAATGTAGCAGCTTGATTTACCTATTTGAACATGAAATGCGTCTATTTCTAGAGTTAGCAAATTCAGACATGGCAAAAGCTATGGGATGTGGTTTTAGTGTTCAGGACTTTCAAGTATGAAAAGGCTTGTGAGGGGGCGGGGAAGGGACACACTCCAATCCTTTTAAAAAATGGACAACTCCAATCCGTTTAAAAAAAATAGACAACGTGGGCTCGGAGAGATAGCACAGAGCATTAGCCTCGCAATTAGCCAATCCAGGACCAAAGTTGGTTGGTTCGAATCCCGGTGTCCCATATGGTCCCCCGTGCCTGCCAGGAGCTATTTCTGAGCAGACAACCAGGAGTAAGCCTTGAGCACTGCCGAGTGTGGCCCAAAAACAAAAAAACAAACAAACAAACAAACAAAAAAAAACAAAAAAAAAGGACAATGTCATTCATTTCTGATTTCCTTATTCATCCCAATCATATTTTCTAGGTATTTAGTCTGAACTGTAAATATACTGTATTGAGCTATTATAATTGAGTGAGGAAAGATCATGAAACACTAGTTAAGAAATTGGTGTATTGGATCAGAAATTCTAAAATAATTATTTCGATACCATTTTAAACGATATTTTCAAAACAAACATAATGGACTATATGCGTTGAAAATGAATTTTAACAATTATAATGTAATTATAAGAAAATATGTTGAAAGACATGTTTATATCTTGAGTGAAGAATTATGTACTAATGAAATAAAATGTCAGTATCATAGTATATGTCAGGAATAATATGAAATTAAAGAACTAGTAATCAACACTTCTAGATAGAAAAAAAGTGACATTGTTTAAGGTTATATGTAATACAGTATTACTAAAATGTACTTTTTTCTTATTTGTGGAGTGTCATATATTCACATCCATCTGCTAAGACACTTAATCTTGGTTCTGTACATAGGAGTTATTTCTGGCAGGGCTCTGGGGACAATATGGTGTTATGGTATTGAATCTGGTGCCAAATGCAGGGCAAGTCCAATACTCTTTGTATTATCTGGTCTCTAAATTGTACATTTTATATATAGAAATAAAATTTCAGGGAAATTAGGTTTCTACTTTGGAATACTTTAGACTTTATATGGAGTAACAGGTTTATGTGTAGCTAAGAATTAGTGTCCTGATCATTTCACTATTTCACTGCTATAACCAGAACTTATTTGTGACCATTAAATAAACATTTTTAGTAGAGTGACATAAATTTGTAAAACCATTTCTGTTTCTCTTGTTGATTGTGAATAATGAAAAAATTGTTTTAAACAATTTGGTTTTGAAAGTCAAAAATCTGATAGAGCCAAAGTAATAGTTCACAAATCTGAAGTGAATTCATATGCTCTAAGTGATGTCTTTTTGTTTGTTTTGTTTGGGGGCCTGGAAGCGATCAAGGGTTACTCCTGGCTCTCTGCTCAGAAATTGCTCCTGGCAGGCACAGGGACCATATGGGAAGCCAGGATTTGAACCACAGTTGGTCCTGGGTCAGCTGCTTGCAAAGCAAACGCCCTACTGCTGCGCTACTTTTCCAGCCCCTCTGCATTGTGTCTACTACAGGATCATTATTAATTTAAATTATTTGGATATTATCATGAAATTAACAAAATAAAGTGATATTGTATACCTATATAGAAGCACAAAATAAAAATGATACACAGACTATATATATATATATATATGTATATATATACATATATATATATATATATATATATATATATATATATACCTATTGCAAGATAAATTTGATAATAGCTTTCAAGAGGTCAGAGAGATAGAGTAGAGGTTTTAGTAATTGTCTTACATGTGGTCAACCAAAGTTTGATTCCAGACAGTGCATATGGTTCCCATTGCTTCCCAAGAGTAACCCTTTATCACAAAGCCAGAAATAAACTCTGAGTACTATCAGGTATGACCCAGAAATTATCAATCAAAATAGTAATAACAACACAATGCATATTGCTTGTGGCTTATTATATGTTGTCACTTTAATATTTAAATTGCATTAGTACTGTAAAATATTGATATTAAAATTGTATGATAAAGATATAAAGAGTGGTTCATGCTAATAAATGATTATTATTTATTTTATTCTAAGGACAAACTATAAAGAATATGTTAGCATATGGAAGTAAGCAGCAAAGAAGAAATCCTTTAATTAATATAACTTTTTCACTTTTCTGAAATAAACAAGATAGATCATAGTTTAAAATTAGGAAATAGTCAGTATAATTACAGAGTATATGATTTTTAGTAATCAACGAAAGACATACTATTATGCTTAAATGCTATAGCTAGGCTTAAAAATAGTATAAAGTACTAAGATTCATTGTATAATTTA
Organism: Crocidura indochinensis; assembly: GCA_004027635.1. Taxonomy (NCBI): domain Eukaryota; kingdom Metazoa; phylum Chordata; class Mammalia; order Eulipotyphla; family Soricidae; genus Crocidura; species Crocidura indochinensis. Next base: position 6,932 of record PVKC010001801.1, read on the forward strand.
GCTTCAAATTTAATGCTTAAATATGAGCACTATTTTTCTATGAAAGTGCTTCTCTGGATTTGTTCCAGTGCCTATGACTGGTTGATCTACACTTTTATGTAAAAGCATTACTATTTTTCTTTGTAATTATGGCTAATAATTTGCCTGGTAATAGCATCACCATTAAATTTACATATTTTGGGCTTATATTGTTAGTTGAATACAAAATCATGAAGACTAGGCAGATTTCATATGTTGTCCATGTCATTAATTACTGCATTTTATAATATTTGAGAAATTAAAAATATCTGCCATCTACTTGCTCCAATAGAAAAGTGAGTACATATATGATCTTTAATAATTAGTGCGCATATTGGGTAACATCACACATGCAGTCTTCGGGTTTGAGAATATTTATTTTGTTTAAGTTGACATCTGCTATCGTGTTATTCTCAACTCAGAGCTTGAAAACAACTAGCTCCAGGGATTGAACCAAGGAGCCTGCATGCAAAGCTCGTACTCCAAAACCATTTGCCATTGACCTATCAAGACCTTGAGAAAATTTTGACAGTGTTACTTAAAAATTCATAGAGTATTAAAGACTAAAGGAAGTTAACTTAATACATTTTCTTCACAACAGGATCCAGAGTCATATTACAGAGTAAGACACTTGTCTTGTAAATAGTTGATCTAGTTTTGACCATTAGTGTCCCGTATGAGATCCAAGAACCAACAGGTATAGTTCCTGAGCACAGAGCTAAGAGAAATTCTCTGCCATGAGTAACCACTGAACACTGCTGGGTGTGCACCACTACAATAAAAATACACATATTGCATTTTTAAGTAGGAGAAAGCTCATTAGAGATTCTAAGTTATTTTCTAAAGGATAAGCTTAAAATTCTAGTGTCAGAAGCTTTTAACCATTTACGTAAAGTTAAAAATTTAAGCACTGTTTAATTTGGTTTACTATATTTCAAGAATATGGTATGGTAATTATTCAGACATTATACCTTCCTTATTTCAATTAAGTATATTATCTGCAAAAGTCAGAACATTTTCAGCACCCAAAAATATTTATACAGGTATTGAATTATTATTATTAAATGGATATTTTGTCAGATACTAATGACTTCTATAAAATAAATACCAAATTTTTATTAAAATATATTTGAGTCACATGATAAATTATGACATGGCTTTTTATTATTCAGGAGTGATGAGAGGTGCTCTTTAACAGAATCACATCAATCATAAATTTGAATATAATTAATGTTGTGGTAGAAATACTCTTTTGTAGCATGGTTAATATTTTTAATTACTTTGGCCAAAATCGTAAAAAACTATAGAATTTAGTTATATAATTTAGTTTATTAAATATACAAGTATTTTATACATTTTTACTCTTAGAAATATAAGTCTAAGTAATATAAATAAACAGTATCAACTTAACAAAATGCAAACGATTGTAAAAAGAGCTAGATATTTTCATTATAGGGCCCGAGAGATAATCCAATGGGGAAGGTACTTAGTATATGTAGCTAATCTTTGTTTGATCTTTAATACCACATAAGGTTCCTTGAATCCCACGAGTAGTTCTCTCTGAGTGTAAAGAGTAAGACCTAGGAATTTCTGGGTGTAAACCCCCTCATAAAAATATACAATAAAGTGTCTATGATAATATAAAATAATAATTATGATAATATATAGTAATCTCTATGTGCCAGAAAATTTTATGGTTCATAGAAAAAAACTTGACTCAAGGTTTTATTAACAGCATGAATTCGATATAACAGAAAGTATACAATTTTGTTTAAGAGTAATATAATCTCTAGGTCTTAACTATAAAATAATGATGCAAAAGCTTGTTAAAATACACTGGAATGGGGGCCAGAGCGATAGTGCAGCGGTAGGGCATTTGCCTTGCCTGTGACTGACCCAGGACAGACTGTGGTTAGATCCACAGTCATCCAATATGGTCCCCCAAGCTAGGAGCGATTTCTGAGCATGTAACCAGGAGTAACCCATGAGTATCATCGGTGTTGCCCAAAAATATTAATAATAAATAATAAATAAATAAAAATCACTGAAATAGATTAATGTGCCTTTTGTATATATGATTGTGCCTTATTTGAATTCCAATACAAACATGCATTCAGTATCACAATCAGGGGAGACTTATGATTATTGAGTCCCTTTGCACTACTGGATATGATCCCAAACATACCATCCCCCATAAGATCATTAAGCACTACAATTCATTTTCCAATTAATAAATGCTATAAATTGTTTAGTTTTTCAACATTTTCCTTTATTTTGTTATAGCTTCTATAACAAATCTTTTATAATATGTGATTATATTTGTGAACATAATGAGAGTATAATGAAAGTAACATCTGATAAATAAAGCACACATTCTAATATCATCTTTGAAGGATGTACTTAGAAAAGAGGATCTGATTGATGCCTATTGGGTGTTTGGTTTTGGGTCACAGCTGGCAATACTCAAAGTTTATTACTGGCATTACACTCTGGGATTATTCTTGTCATCGATTGGAGGACCATATGGGCTCCTGGGATCTAAACTGGGCTAGTCATATGCAAGGCAAATGCCTTACATCACACTGTACTCAGGCCCCTGCCTCAAAATATTTTAAATAATGTTATAGCAGAATTTAATTAGCAAAATGACATGGTTATTATGGTACCATTGTTGAAATTTTAAGACATAGAATTGAAATTCTTATAAATGCATAATACATTGAAATTCCCAAACTCAAGTATCAAGGCTTTCAATTTGTTGATGCTTTTTAGTTTTGGAATTTCAAGTAAATAAAATATTTTGAGGTGCTTATCAATGACTGAAGTATATAATTATGAATGTTATATTGCATATGAAACATAGGTTATAGAGGTTAGATTTTTGGGAGGTGGAGCTAAAATGTAGTGAATAGCATTGATAGTATAGCAATTGCTGTGCATGCAGATGACTATATACAATTTCAAACATTTCATATAGTCCTTTGAATACTGCCAGGAGTTATCCCTGAGTGTGGAGCCAGCAGTAAGTCCTGAGCAAGCCAGGTGTGACCCAAAACTATCAAACAGACAAATTACAAAGAACGAAATAAAACAACAAAATTTTATATATATATATATATATATATATATATTGCAAAGTGGAATAAATTTGCAATATTAAAAAAAGATGCACTTCTGCATGCTTCGGCAGCATATATACTAAAATTGGAACGATACAGAGAAGATTAGCATGGCCCCTGCGCAAAGATAACTTGCAAAATCGTGAAGCATTCCAGAATTTAAAAAAAGATGCACTTTATCTATTCCCTAATATGTAATTGGGATTAGGGGACCTTGTAATAAATGGATTATGAGAAAGTAAAAATCAATCAGACAAATTATCTTACTCATTTTTGGTATCTAAAGAAACAGTAGGGAAATAATAATGTCCAATAAAAACAATGTTTTGGAAGCAAAAATAAGGTTACCACTTGCCTTTGCCTATTTACTCTTCATCAAGCCCTAGATTACTTTTAATTAACATGAAATTTAATCCTTCATTTACTATATTAGAGTATTCCAATTTTTATGAAACAATAGTGTTCTATCTTAAGGTTGATTTACTTGTGAAAACCTGAAATTGAATATATTCCTTATATTATAAATGCAGAATATTTTCTAAGAATACTTTACGGATTAGCATTTAATGAACAGTGGAAGGAAAATGTTTTTTAACATGTATTTTGATAAATGAAAAACATGTATCCTAGAAGAAAAGTGTCTGCTTATTCTTTGAATTTTAAATATTGTAGCATTATGTAGTAATAAAATATACTTAATTAAATTATAACTAGATGTTATAGATATAAAGTAAAATACTATTATGTAATATTTGTACCAAAATAGTTTTGAGTCTAAAGAACTCAATATTTTTTAAATTTTTAATTATGAGAACAAAGATGCAAAGAAAGAGGACAAGGTAAAGTTACAGTGGAAGGACAATCACCCATAAACAAAATTTACAGAAGTCCCCTTGCTGATATCTTAACATTGAACTTTCAGCCAAAGAATATTAAGAAAAATAAAACTGACCTGTGTACAACTACTTTGTCCCTCAAGTCCCCAGATTGGGATGCATATTTCTTAGCAGCACATTAAGCAATCTAAAGCCATAAAACTTACGTAGCTCCTTAAACATTGAAGTCGTAGTACTTTTTTACATTTCCATGCATATGCATATTAGTTTAAATTAGCCTCAAAAGTGAGTTTTTCTTTTTCTTTTTTTTGGGGGGGTCACACCCGGCAGTGCTCAGGGGTTACTCCTGGCTCCATGCTCAGAAATCGCTCCTAGCAGGCACTGGGGACCATAATGGGCACCGGGATTCGAACCGATGACCTTTTGCATGAAAGGCAAACGCCATACCTCCATGCTATCTCCCGGGCCCCATGAATGAGTTTTTCTTTTTAAGGATAAGAGTCAAAGGAGCACAGTAAAAACGGTGTTAGTGTGGCAATAATTGTTTGCATTGGTCCACCAAAATATGGGGGACATGGAGAGAAAAAACCTTGGCCTAAATACAAAGAGACCCTACCCCTGAAGTTTCCTGGCATAAGACCAACTCTAGGCTCCAGACAAAGTAGATTGCCCAATCCAAGCCAACACACTTTATTTTCCACACAGTCTCTGTTGTTGCTAACATATTTCTGTATTAAAGATCCTGGAATCTGCATATCCTATATTGCAGTTAGGATGATGTAGAGCGTCCTCTCATTCCACCTCATAATTAAAGGGCAATGCAGAAAGCTCTGCCCAGTATGCAGGTCGTTGATGAAGAAATCAATATTTTTACAATGCCTAAGAGATAAGCATGAAAGTATACGCTCAACATGATAAGATCAGATTTTAGCTTTTAAAATATATGTATTATAGAATTTAACATATGAATTTAGATTCTTTTTGTACTAAGTTTAAGTTTTATAGCAATAAGATATAAGTTTTAGCATTTCTTCTACTTAATTGAAATGATTATAGTATTATATTTTAAATAAGCCAATCTCATTTCCAGTGAGAACTCAAAATATATGACCAGTTATATAGGAATGTCCAGAGTCTAGATGAAGTTTAATTATCCTTACAGAATGAATCTGGTTCAAGGATTAGCATAATTCCAGGTCAGAGTACTTCAGGTCACTACATTTATGGAAAAGAATAAATGCCACCAAATAGGTTATTTGTTCGTCCTGTTCTCAGTGTTTAGAATAAGAGCAATAAATGATATATCATTCATTTCCCAGAAAAGTAAATTTTTCTTTATACTACTTTTTTTTTTGTGGTTTTTGAGTCACACCCGGCAGTGCTCAGAGGTTACTCCTGGCTCCATGCTCAGAAATTGCTCCTGGCAGGCACGGGGACCATATGGGGCACCGAGATTCGAACCGATGACCTTTTGCATGGAAGGCAAACGCCTTACCTCCATGCTATCTCCCGGGCCCCTTTACACTACTTATTAGCTTCTTCAATCTGACACCACATATTAAGTAACCTTGAGATAGAAATCGTACTAAATCAAGCAAATAAATAAAGGCACTTCTTAGATTGTGACATATAGTATTCTTCAGTGGGGCCATGGTTTCCAAGGCATACTCCTAGGTTTCTAAATATATATTTTTTTTCATTTTTTAAATAGAGGCACTCTAATTTATGATATATAATTGATCTGTGCCTCCATTCCTTATCTTAAAAATAAAATTATTAATCAATATTATTTTAATATTTGATGATTTAGATAATTTTTGATAGGATGCATATCCAATGGTGTTCATGGATTTCTCATGATGTTGTTCAGTGTTCACTCCTGGAAGGAGTAGGGACTATCTGCAGTGTAGGGATCAAATCTGGTTCATACGCTTACATGGCAAGTGCTTTTCCCACTGAAAAACTGTATTTCCAACCCAGTCATTTAGGAAGTTAATATGAGAAATTTTCCTGGTACATAAGGAGCTTAATACCTGAAACATTTTATAACAAAGGAAGAAACCATAAAATTCCATATAATTTTTAAGCTCATTAATTTCTGTTAATATTAATACCTTAATCGCAATGCTTTTGCTTTTAAATATTTTTTGGATTGCCAGAAAACATAGCAGTGTCTTCAGATGAAATGTAAAACTAGGGAAAAATTAATAAAAAATTAATAAATTAATAAAAATTGCCATTAATGTACTTATTACATTAATATTGGGGAAAAATCACTAAGGTCATCCTCCCTCTTACCCTATTAAAATAATTTCTGTTTTCAATCTCACACAGCATTTTGATTTTATTATTTTTATAGCACACATACTGGTCCAGATTTCACCTCTATTTTTTTTCATTCGTTCATCATGCCTTTCTATTTATTGCTGACTAAAAACACATGCAGGCAAAGACACACACACACACACACACACACACACACACACACACACACACACACACACACACCTGAAATGTATTTCCTTTAGTACCACTTTCATTGACACAAAATGAACTATGGATTTAATTATCTTTTTTGTCATTAATTGTTGTCAGTTATGAAAGAATTTTTTTTATTTCATTTCTGAAAACAGTAATGAAATTTCCTTAATGGGAAGCACAGTTTATATTCTAGTACAAATACAAGCAAAAGAAGAGGCCTTTCACAGGATTGATAAAACAATTACTAAACAGTAATCATTTCACTCTTTGAAAAATTAGTCTCTCATCTCTCTAGAAGAGACACTTTCCTATCTTATCATGAAAGAGAATCAGACTTCAAATATTGCTTTTCAACCCCAGACTTTCTGGTTTCTACTTTAAAATCTCAAGTTTTCTTCCTTTTACATCATAGAAAATGTCAAAGCCTTATTTTCAAAGGTAAAAATATTGTTCATTTTTTCCTAAAATATTTTGTAAAACTCTAATGTACAGTCTAGATATATTCTGGAATCTTTGCTATGTATAATTTTTGAATCAATAAAGATTTTTATAAAAAAATCTATTTTTCATTTGCAATATGCAATTGCAGTATTTTAAATATATCTTGTTTTCTATAATAGCATGCATTTTAGTTCAATGTAATATTTTAAAAATATCATCAGTTATGTGAAGGTTTTAGAGTAATTGCAGTTACTTTTAAAAACATTGCTTTAAATAATTATTTTCACCAACTCTAACATTTCCCATGCCATGCTGAATTTTGTATAGATACTCATAGTTATAAAAATATAACATATTCATTCAACAAGATATGTATTAGTTTTCAAATACATTTTTTTATTATGGGCAAAGTTGATTACAAATATTTCACAGTAATATTTAAGGCACATAGTAGTAATGAATGAGGGGCATTCCCACCACTATTGTTGTCCTTCCTCCACTCCTGTTCCCAGCATGCATCCACTTCCTCCTCCTCTCCCCACATAACACTAGTGCAACTGTTCCCCAATGTACAGCTTGATGTAGATTGGGTATCATTTCTGTTGTCATTGACTTTGGATTTTGTATTCAAGTCTGATCACTTTTTATTTCCACCAAATGGACATATGACTGTCTGGTCTTGGTAGCATCCATTTTTCTCCCTCCAATTGTGTTGCTGATCAAGGTGATTCCAGTAATGTGGCTCTATTGGATATATAAGAAGAGATATGGGAGGAGTCTGTCTAGCCCTAGGTGATGTAAGTATCCCTTTGGAAGAAGAAAGGGGAAAGAAGACAAAAGAAGGAAAAAGTAACGAAACAAAATAAAATGAGTCAAGACAAAAACAAAACAAAACAAAAAATGAATAAAGGAGTTACAAATAAAGAACAAAGAAGTATAAGATAAAAAAAGAAGAGTATCCAAAAACCAAAACTATCAGCTATGAAGAAACAAAACAAAACAAACAAAACAACCCCCCCCCAAAAAAAGGCAAAAACAAATACAATATTTAAAAGAAAAAAATTTAATCAACTAGTTTGGGGCCAGAGTGATAGTTCAACTAGTTTGTGTTTGTCCTGCATGTGACCAATGTGGGTTTAATTCTTGGCACCACTTATGGTTCCCAGAGCTCAACTAGGAGTAAATACTGATTTCAGAAAGAGGCGTAAGTCCTGAAGTACACAGGATGTGATCCAGAACTACAAAAGAAAGAAAAAAAGTTAAAATATGTACACAGAAACTATACAAATGGGCACTGTACTCTGAGTGTTCTAATAGAAAATTTCACACTATCAGAAAAAAATTAAAAAGCTTGTGACAAAATACATATGAAATTAGAGTGCTGTGATATTATTGTATCCCAAACCTTTAGCACTTAAAGGCTTGTAAACTTATTTTCCTTTAATAAATTAGCACTTTGCATTGAAATTAGCACTTTACATTGAAAATACCTAATGGGGTAGTTTTAAGGATGTTGCCTTCCTTATATATGGCCAACTCTGGTTTGATCCCTGATTTTGGATAAGGTCTTCTGAGAACTGTCAGGAGGTTATATGAGCAGAGAATAAGGAGTAAGCCAGAAGCACTTCTTGTTGTGTCACAAATACTACATCATGCATATATTCAAGCAAAAGCCAAGAAACTGCTGGAGAAGCCACATGCCAGGAGTTGGTCCCTTGCACTGGCACCAAGACCGACCTCCTTCTCAACAGACCACCATCCAGCTCCTCAATGAAAGACACCCTCTCGATCCCTCCTTGTATCTCAGCAAGAAACCACAACCAATAAGCCTCCTGACTCAAGCTTGTGACCCCTCTCACCCCCATCAAATGGTGGACGGTTACATGATACTGGATTCAGCTGCCGCAAAACCCCCAGCTCAAGGACACTATAGGACTCTGAAATAACGCAAATCATATCTTAAACTCTAGACCAAAGTTTGTGATACGAAAAAGTACCTTGGCTTTAAGTTCCCACAAGAAAATCTCAGACGACCTAATTGGGAGGCCTATAATGCCTACGTAAGCTTAATACCTTTATGATAATGTATCTTGAGATATGTATTCCTAAACATATAGATAGCCTCCCCAATCACTTTCTGTTTTCAAATACCATTTTCCCCTTTTTTCCTCAATTTCCTTTCTTTTTTTATATCTCAATTTTATCTATATATTCTGTTTTTTATATATACATATTTTCTCTACCCTCACCAGTTTTGGTGCTGCTTGGTCAAAAACTAAGAAAAAGTCTTGCCTGGGATAAAAGCTCAGACCACATTATTGTATGTGTAGTCTGTCATCCTTACCCAGAATAGCACCAGTAGTACAAAAGGACACCATACTTTTTTTATAGGCACAGTAAATAACGGGAAATCATGGACTCAGACACAAGACCTTATCTTCTAAGAATAAGTACTAACACTTTTTTAGAATTTTAATATATTTTTAAACACCTTGATTACATACATGATTGTGTTTGGGTTTCAGTCATGTAAAGAACACCACCCATTACCAGTGCAACGCTCCCATCACCAATGTCCCAAATCTCCCTCCTCCCCATTCAACCCCCGCCTGTACTCTAGACAGGCTTTCCATTTCCCTCATACATTATCATTATTAGGTTAGTTCAACATGTAATTATTTCTCTAACTAAACTCATCACTCTTTGTGGTGAGTTTCATGAGATGAGCTGGAACTTCCAGCTCTTTTCTCTTTTGTATCTGAAAATTATTATTGCAAGAATGTCTTTCATTTTTTAAAACCCATAGATAAGTGAGACCATTCTGTGTTTTTCCCTCTCTCTGACTTATTTCACTCAACATGATAGATTCCATGTACATCCATGTGTAGGAAAATTTCATGACTTCATCTCTCCTGACAGCTGCATAATATTCCTGGATATATGTCATGTGGACACAACTCAGTCTCCATGAGACTGGATATTGTTAGTTCATTCTCAAATCCCAGATTCCAGACATAGAACTGAAACAGCCCCATGCAGCAGCACCAGGAACTAAGCTGTGTTAGGAGATAAACTTATGCTCGTGTTAATATGACAACTAGGACAGCGAGAAAATGACAACTTGACCTAAGACCAGGAGGTCCTATCACATCACCTAATACTAAGTGGAAATCAGAAGATGTATTGTCCTTTGAACTATGAAAAATAAAGTGCTGACTACAGAAAACAGACTTTGACAACTGTGACTGGGCAGAACATACCTTGAGATCATCAATGAAAACCCTACCTTAGGCTATAGCCCAGGTCTCTTAGAAAAATCAATATTTCTTAGTACAGAGTCCCAATTCTGACAACAGAGACTGAGCAGAATCATTGGAACCATAATTTCCTAGACTTCAGCTTAGGGAACAAGCAAAAACATGGAGCACATGATACAGAAAACTGAACACACCAACAATGGTGTAAGTCTAGAATCGTAAAGACTCTATCCTAGGCCTTGTCCTAATACCAAGATTGCTTGCAGTAGTGGTCTTATTTTCTCATCCACAACAGAGAGGAAAGGTTCCTGACAGCACAAAACAAACAAACAAACAAAAAATACTCTGGGATATGGCTATGAGAAGGTATGGAGTCAGTGGTTGTTCTCATAACAATATGCTTCAAGAGTGGAGAAACCCTGAATCTCTTAGGCCACGGGAATTTCCTTCCTTCCCCAATACTTAACTGTGCCTATACAAAACAAAATACAAAAAAAACAAAAAACAAAACAAAACAAAACAAAAAAACGGTGGGGTAACACAAACCCTGCCACTTCAGCACTTTCTGATTTTGTTTTGTTTTATTTTTGTCTGCTTTATGATATTATCTTCCTTATCTTTTTTCTTCCACTTTTTTCTTTCTTTTCCACTTTTGTGGAAATTATTCGGTGATGATTTTTTCTTTTTTAGTATTGATACCAAATTTTTCTCCTCTTTTCCTTAACCTTTTTATCTCCATGAAAATAGCATAACTTGAATCATTCAGCCTCATAAATTGAGGGGGTGGGGGAGAATGATACCAGGACCAGTCATATGAACATGTAGTGTAAATAAAAAATGACCAGACAGGAACACCAAACAGAATAGATACCCAGCCTATAACAGGCTGTAAGGTGGAGACCAGTTGCACTAGGATTCTTGGGGGTAAAGGAGGGAGATGTGGGAGACATGCTAGGAATAGGAGAGGAGGGAGGACAACATTGGTGGTTGGAATGCCCTTCATTCATTGCCACTATGTATCGTAAATAATTCTGTGTAATGAACTTCAGTCACAATAAAAATAAAGATAAAAAAGCCAAGAAACTAAGTAAAATAAAATTAAGTTAGAGATAAACATGTGCATGCATGTATATTTGTTTATATATATGCCTAATTCCATTCCTTGAGTACAAATTATGTGGTATATATATACTTGCTAAAGATTTACTTTGTAGTTACTTTTAAATATGATATATATATGGATAGACTTACATATGAATCACATGTTTTTAAATTTTAAAATTGTATATTCTATCAAAGACTTAATGTTGAAATTACTTATTATATTTTAAAATTACTGTAAATTAACACATTTAACATATTAATCTCTACAAAACCAAAATATTCATGTAATAATATTTGGCAGGCATAATTTATACCAAAACTTACTTGAATTTACATACAAAGTTTTATACCATTGACCTTGGCATGTCTTTTTGCCTTCCTGCAAATCATAAATCGGTAAATTGGTAAATCGGTAATCAGTCAATTAGAGATATATATGGAGAATGTTAAGTTAAATAATAAATGAAAATTTGAATCTATTTGTAAATATCATATATCTCTACATTCTCATAGAAACAATTTTTTGCATAAATTTTTAAGAAACACATTCTCTTTCGTACAAGTTTAATGTATGCAATCTAGAAAACAAAAAATTACAATACAGTTACCTATAATTATAGCAGCATAAATTATTTATTTTATTCTATAATATGTATTTGAAAGTAACATAGTTTTTTTGTTTCAGGAGATAACTGCAAACCCACTGAATACAACAAGATGAAAAACATGCTCTTAGATTTACAAAATCAAAAATATATTACACAAGAAAATGAAAATCCTAACAATGATGAAATTTCTCTGAAGAAGTTGTTGGTGGATCAAATGTTTAAATATTTTGATGCTGACAGTAATGGACTTATAGATATTAATGAACTAACTCAGGTATGATTGAAAATTACATTTACAAATTTACTAATATATCATGCATATTGTATTTGTGTGAATTCAATTTTGTTTAATATTTAATCAATAATAGCTTAAATGTAACCATTAAACATTTTCAAGAATATAATGATATATTATCGGACATATAATTTAAGTGACATTTATAAAATAATTTCAAGTAGCATTCACATGTCAAAAATAAGTCTTGTATAACTTAAATACAAAAAAGTATGGCCAGTATTTTATTGAATTTAATATATATATATTCTGAAATCTTTGCTATATTTAATTTTTGAACCAATGAATGTTTGTTTATCAACCATTTATGAATATTGTTGACCAAAAATAGACACATTTATAGCATCAATTATTTTAGATCTTACTAAAGTAGTGGTATATATTATAGTACTTTTTAAATAATATGCTATAATATTTCTTTATATCTGTAATTCAAGTGATGTTTAAAATGTTATCTTTAAAATATATTACACTAATCAAAAGTTCTTATGTAAGTAATTTGATAAAGCCAGAAATATTTTAGTTTTTGTCATGGGAATAGACATGATTTTTGAAATAGACATGATTACTAACACCCAAAATTAGCAAACTTAACTATTTGTGATTATAATGGACTAAAAAACAAAGGATATAACATTTATTTAAAGTCATATAAATAAGGGGATCAGCAAGGTGGCGCTAGAGGTAAGGTGTCTGCCTTGCAAGCGCTATCCAAGGAAGGACTGCGGTTCGATCCCCTGGCATCCCATATGGTCCCCCACCACCACCAAGCCAGGGGCAATTTCTGAGCTCTTAGCCAGGAGTAACCTCTGAACATCAAACGGGTGGTGTGGCTCAAAAAAAGCAAAAAAAAAAAAAAAAAAAAAAAAAAAAAAAAAAAAAAAAAAAAAAAAAAAAAAAAAAAAAAAGAAAATTAAAAAAAATCATATAAATAAGGTTTGAGAGATAAAACATATGCCTGAACAAAAGGAGATGCAGATAAAATTTTGGAGACCACTGAGCACTATCATAAATTGTTCTATTAAACATAATAAAAGATAATAGCTTTAGGTAATTTTGCTGAATTATTGATCATTCTTATTATCTGCATAACGGATATCAAAGAAAAATAAGTCACCATTTTATTCTTTATTTATAAAAATGACAGTGAAATATTGGTCTAACTATTTAGGAATTTCTGAAATCCAAATAGTATAACTTAATTTAAATAATCCATAACAATAAAATAATGAGAATTACTTGACTGCACATTTTGTCTTTTAATTTATTCAAAAACTGCATGACAAAGGCATAGGTGGCCCTCAACTGATAACCTAAATTGATGAGTTTGAAACTTATTTTTGAAAATTAACATTTTATTATAGTAACTAAATTACTTGCATTTTCTGTGTTCAAACCACATCTCTGGTACACAATGTATTACACAACTGCATTAAGTTGTCATGGTTCTCATAATATTTGTATGCCAATTTTCCTGTATATATATTATATACACATAATATAATATATATTATATATGTAATATATTAGAGTTTATAATAGAGCATATGGGAACACAATGGTGGTGCAAGTGGTAGGCGTTTGCCTTACACATGCTAATCTAAAATGGACCTAGGTTAGATCCCCACCCCACCCCCTGGCATCCCATATGGTTCCCAAGCCAGAAGCGATTTCTGAGCACATACCCAGGAATTACCCCTTAGCATTAATGGGTGTGGCCTAAAAACATACACAAAATAAATAAATTAAATAAAATAATAGAACATAGTAGAAAAGCTTGATGTGATAGCTATTTAGAAATGTATGTTATATATAATATGACTAATATTAAAGGAAGTAAGATATTATTGTCAATACAATTATATTTTTCTAATTGAACTTTCCTATGTATGTGAAGATTTTGCTCTTGCAAATTCTATGGCCAATAAAGAAAATCAGATAAATAATTATGATGATAATCGATTCGTATTTCCATTATAGTCAGACTTTATATTTTTGAAAGATGATGGTATGTAAGAAAAATAAAAAATAATGCTACTTTTATTTCATTATAACCCAGATGTCTAGCATCCCATTTGACTTCTCTCTGAATTCCATTTATTAACAATTATATTTATTTGCAAAAAGATAATCTAAAGGTAATCACAGATAAATAAACATCTGTTACATATTTATAGATTGAAATAATTTAAATAATGTTACTTCTGATGTATTTCTTTTTTTCTGTTAGATTCAAGGAATACACCATAGATAAAATCAGAGCCATAGTTTATCTATCAACCTCTATTATTCAATATTCTCTGAAATTCCAATTATTTTATCTGCAAAACATGGTTGTATTTTGATTTCTTTATTTAAAATGACAAGTTATAGGATATGGCAGCACAAATATATAAAATTAATATCTATTTTTCTCTTACTTCCTTGTGTTAAAACTTATCTTTATTCTTAGATATTAGCAAAAGACTTTAATCTCTTTTTTCTAATATAATTTGTATACAGTCAAAGCCAGATGAAATCCTATTTTCTCAAATATTACTTTTGTCAAATATATATCAGACTGACTCATGCCCTTTGGGTATAAATTAATGCCTCCCAAAAGATACAAAGTGGGATGGCAGAGAATAATATCTATCATATTTGTTTTTGTACAGAAACTAAGCAAAGTGGCATTGTTTCATCTCATATATACCGTGATTGCCATTAGACAAAGTTAAAGTTACATTCTGTTTTAATTTGTTAATGTGAATTATTTGATATATGTTAGGGATGCAGAAACTGTTATTCTCAGGGCTTATTCCTTACTGTGCACTCAAAGATCACTCCTAACAGGCTCAAGAATTTTATGAGGTGGTTCCGGGCTTAATCTGCCACATGCAAGACAAGTGTCTATCCATTTCATAATCATTACTGCACATGAATTTAATATTTTTAAGTCTTAAAAATAGTGAATTGGCAATATTTATTTTTAAGCTAGATGTGGTCTTATGATATTTTATTCAAAGATTTGTGTAATATTGCTTGGATCCTCCTATTCAGATGAATACATATAATTAAATGATCATTTTAGTAATTCTTCATGGTAAGACACAGATATTCTGGATTTTCCTGAAATACAGAGAACTGAGATTTGAAACTTTACGTTTTGATATCCTAAATTAGATCACTCTAGAATGAACACAAAAGTCTGAGATTCATCTAGGATTTGTCGATTTTTCTTTTTCTTAAAACTGACTCTCCAATAATAAGTATTAAGTATTTTTAACAAATCTGTTATAAAATATGAACTTAAAAATCTTGCTTTCATTAAAATTGTTTTGTATCAATATTCTACAAAGTGAATGAATTTCCAAATAAAAATCAAATAATAATGAATAAAATAACAACTCATTGATACACCTTTAGTAAGTGACGACTTAAAATATTCTATTTTAATCTGTTCAAAATAAAACCCTGCCATTGTCCCTAAGTGTTTCT
>PVKC010001801.1:30889-47856 GCA_004027635.1 Crocidura indochinensis
TCTACCATTTTTGCTTCCTACACATGATGAATTTCTTCATTTCCTCTCCATTATGACCTTGACAGTATGGAGATATTTATTGTGTGTTTTTGTCTGACTGAGTGACTAGAAGAAATAGGTGGTATCACAAAGCACTCTTTTTACAGCACTGGCCTGGGTATCAAAATTTTACTTCTGAATCACAAATATTACCTTGGGACACACTGTCTGCCTCAGTTTCCTTTCCATGTATCTGAGCAAAGCCCAGCACTGGTAGCAGGAATAACCCTCCCATTTTTCTGGTTCTTGCTTTCAATATGTGGCTCTAACCTGGTTGTTAAAATGCTACTTCTGAGTCACAAAGAGTACCCCACTGTCACTCCATCCTCGTACAAGGCAAATGCCCTACCACTGTGCTATCGCTCTGGCCCCTAATTTTTCCATAACTAGAAAGATGGGTAAGCACACTGTGTTTGGTTTAAGATGAGAAAAAGTGTTAAGATTAAAGGAACTGGGAAAAACAAAATATTTCAAGGGATTTATTTTTTTATTAGTAAGAGAATGTTTATCTGCAGATAATAGAATCTTCATCTTTTTTCTGAGTAAGATTTGTTTTCTCATCTCAAATATTTTCTGACTAAAGTTATCAATTCCTCATAGTTCATTAATCATTCAATTAAGTCATTACATCTTTAAATTTATTTGCAATAGTTTGTCTTTTAATATTTTCTAACTTCCAAACTATTATAAGTTTAAAAGTTCTGAATTTAGAGTAATTTTTACATTCTGGTTGAAAACAAAAACAGAATCTATCTTGTTCAGTATAAATAGTTTCAGACAGTAATAAAGTTCTCATGAGAGACCTAAACGAAGTAAAATGTTACTAGGAAGTATATTCCAAGCATAAGTAGATGAGGAAAACATTATTTTCTATCTGCAATTATAGTTACCTGACTGAGTTGAAACTCTTATAAAAGGCTGAGACCCAGAGGAGAAACAAATCTAATTTTATAAATTTTTGAACTTCAAAATTAGGAGACCTTAAAGGTAATCATTCAGTTGAGATTTATCTAATATCTGGAGCCAAAGAGAAGTGGATAGTGTTGTAGGTGACTTATGTGAAGTGGGAAATACCTTAACAGTTCCAAAGTTCAATCTACCACCTTTCTCTTTACCCACTTTGGTCACTATGGGAAGACATATAGGATAAAGAGCAATCTATTTGACAATAAGTACTCCTGAGTAATAAACCTTACACTTTACCAGCCTCACATGGCATTTATCAAATTGCACCTGATCCTTACTTGATTTCTGTGACATGGGAATTTATCTATAACATCCAATTTATTTCAGAGTTGTGACTGCTATGAGGAATTGATCATGTGGGCAAGGGAAATCAGCCTTAATCCCTGCCCAAGTTCTTTCTCCCGTTTTTCTATTAAATTTCTACCTCTTTATAAATGGATATGAGTGCAAATGTCACTAAAATACTTCTAAAATACCTATTCAACTAGGGTGTCTGTGCACCCTAAAATAACTGCAATGTTAGCATAGCAGATATCTCAGAAGAGTATAGTAAAATAAAAAAAAAAAAGATCCAGCAAATAGCTGTTCTCTACCAAGGGAAAAGTCATTTTCCATGTTTTAGCAAATAACAGATGGAGAATGACTGAGAGAGCTGTTTCTTTTTAAATAGAAATGCAGTATTATTTGTTTTCCCATTAAGCTTATAGAATAGATGGCATCAACCATTAGGTAGTTTTTTTAATCTCTCCAGCTGGAATGTCCTGAAATGCATGGCTTAATACTCAATATCATTGAATCTGTGATACAAATAAACCTTTTGTAATATTCCCCTAAGGTAGAGAATTAACAGTGTAGCCATGAAATTTTAACACAATACACAGCAAAGGACCCACAGTATTACAAACTTTTTATTTGCTACTGCTTATGCTATCATCAAAGACTAGAGAAAGGGCTCTTATGTTGCAAATACTCCATATGTTATACCAGTTTTAGCCTTGATAGACTACTTTTGAGTGTTAAAACTTATACCTGATCATATGTTAGTGTGAGTATTTCACAATATTTATGAGGAAAATTTGATATTATCTTCAGTTTCTAAATTTAAAAAAATCAATGACTTCTTAGAAAACTCAGAGATAATAGATATTGGCAATAAGTAAGGTATGACTATTTAGGGAGCCAGTAGGTACTGCAAAGGTCTGGAGAGTATAGTGTGCATGAGGAATTCCAGATAAAACTTATTTCCTCTAATACCATGAGGTACAGTCAAAATAAATTATTTTTATAGGTAAGTCTGTTTACATTAATATTACTGTTTAATATCTTATTTTCTTTTTTATTAATATTATTAATTATTTAATTAAATAAATTAAGTACTTTGATTATAAATATGATTGTTGTTGGGTTTCAGTCATGTAAAGAAAAACCCCTTTCACCATTGCAACATTCCAATCACCAATGTCCCAAGTCTCCCTCCTCCCCACCTCACTTCTCCACATATCAAGACAGGCTTTCTATTTCCCGCATTCATTCACATTGTTATAATAGATCTCAATGTAGTTATTTCTCTAACTGCACTCACCACTCTATGGTAAATAGTGCTGTGATAAACATAGGTGTAAGGAAGGGATTATTGTGTTATATTTTTGTGTTCCTAGGGTATAGCCCTAGGATTGGTATAGCTGGGTCACATGGGAGCTCAATTTCCAGTTTTTGGAGGAATCTCCATATCGCTTTCCATAAAGGTTAAACTAGATGGTATTCCTACCAGCAGTAAATAAAAGTTCCTTTTTTTCCACATCCCGGCCAGCACTGCTTATTGCCATTCTTTATGATGTGCACCAATCTCTGTGGCATGATATGGTACCACATAGTTGTTTTGATTTGCATCTCCCTGTTGATTAGTGATGTGGAGCATTTTTAACGTGCTATTTGGCCATTTGTATTTCTTCTTTATCAAAGTGTATGTTCATTATTTTCTTAATGCTTATTAAAGTAAGACTGAACTTTAAAGTCATGAAGTTTCACATGCTTAAATTTTGAAATGATATTTTCTATTTTTAATAACTTTTATTGTGATCAAAGTAAATTACAAGTCTTTCACAGTAATATTCAAGGTACAACGTGGCAAAAAATTAAGGCCATTCCCACCACCAGTGTTGTGTTCCCTTCACCCCTGTTCTCAGCATACTTCCCATTCCTCCCTCTTTACCCCTTGGACTGCTAGTGTAAGAGGTCTCTTTTTGTGTAGTTTGCTGTGACTTAAGTATTGATTCTGGTCTAGTTGACTTTAGGTTTGGTGTTTAAGTCGATCATTTTTTTTATTTCCACTCAATGTTCATACGACTGTTTGTTCCTGGTACCATTCAATTTTTCCCTCAAGTTATGAGGGAAAACAAGATGATTCAAGTTCTGTGGTTTTGCTGGAAAAAGAAAAGAAAGAAACTGGACCTTCAAGAATATCTCAAAAGGCTTAATGGGGATGTCTATATTAGAACGGATATTTTATGAGGCCACTGTATCAGCTTTTAAAAATGCCACTCTATTGAAGTCAATCTACTTTTCATTTTGTAGAAGATTATGATCAACCATGGGGTACTCAAAATAAATAAGAAATATCTGAAATAATAATACCTAGGAGCTCACTGGCTAACTGTCAAAAGCAGCAGAGAATAAAAACCTCATAGGACAGAACACAGAGTAGAAAAGAAATTTAATGATTTTTCTCACCCATTCTTGGATATATTTCCATCATCAATCGGTCATTAATCCTATTTGACTCTTGGAAGCAGTCATTTTCTTAATAGCACCTTTGTGCACAGGAGATTAAATGAACAGCCCCAAAAGGCTTCATTGCTAGCTGGGGAACAGTTTATACACAGGAGAAACAAACACTAACTTAATTTTTCAAAATAATAAGGTCACAAGAATTGAGTCTAACTACGCTCTAACATTCATTGGAAAAGAGACTCAATATATTTTGATGTTTACAGTGAAAATAGTTTACACTGAAAATTACAACTGAAATTTTCAAATGAAGGTAAGGTGAGTGTCAAGGTAAATGATTTTGGAAATTAGTAAGCTAAATAATTATAAAGATAGCAAAGAAAATAATGACATATAGCAATGCTATATGTTTAAACTTTTGGATTTCTACGGTGAGGTTTATGTAAAAAAATTGTGCCAAATTCTTGGAACATATCTTAACTTTATAACTTGTATCTTTAAAATAGTTGAAAATAAATATTATATTAATAATATTAATATAGGGGCCCGGGAGATAGCATGGAGGTAAGGCGTTTGCCTTTCATGCAAAAGGTCATCGGTTCGAATCCCGGTGCCCCATATGGTCCCCCGTGCCTGCCAGGAGCAATTTCTGAGCATGGAGCCAGGAGAAACCCCTGAGAGCTGCCGGGTGTGACCCAAAAACCAAAAAAAAAATATTAATATAAATATTAATGTTAAGAAAAGGGAGACTCAAATGGTTAAAGTGCATATGTTGTAAACATAGGAACCTCAATGTGCCACCACATGGATCTGAAAGGCTGTAGCTGTGTCTACACTACAGGGTCTGAAGAGCATTGCATTTCCATGCCAAATACAGAAATCAAATGGCAGCCCACCATGCTGGACTGAATACCCATGGAATGACGCAGAGCCCTAGATAAATAATAAGCAAATAAATTCATGAATAAATAAATCTACTAGCTGAAAACCTTGACCTTTTATTGGCATAGTGATTTGTCTCGCCTGAATTTCAGATCATCTTTCTAAAATTATAGCTGTTAGTTATTCTACAGAAATGTTAAGACACATATATAATGATCTGTCACATTTTCTTGTCAGGTGATAAAACAGGAAGAACTTGGCAAGGATCTTTCTGATTGTACTTTGTATGATCTACTGAAATATGATGATTTTAACTCTGACAAGCACCTGGCTCTTGAAGAATTTTATCGAACATTTCGTGAGTATAAGATTTCTTTTACAATTTGTCTGTTTATTTTTCTACTTCTTTATGCAATGTGAATGACTGATTCATCGCAGAGTACAAGCTGTTTCTTAAGAGATGCGACATAATTAAGATAATTGAAGTGTTTGTATTGAGGCATATATGAAAGCTAGGGGATTTAATCGTTATAAGTGAAGAGCTGGAAATATGTGATAACCCTGTTATCACTTCTCTTTGTTTCCAATTTAAGTCATTAATTCCACAGTGTTTCTTTCAGACTATCTGAGAATGGAAACAGAGCTGATGAGTTGTCACCAGATGTCAAAAACAATTAAAACATGCATAGTGATTTTTTTGGTTTACTTTATTGGGAAACCAAAGTGACTTAATAAATGGATTTCACACCTATTCAAATAGCATAAGCACAAAGAAAATTTCTGTTGAAGTTCTTGGGCTGTTTTCTATAAGCATAATTTCATTGATGTTTTATGAAGTTGATTATTTGTACTGTTATAAAGACTTAGGGAAGACAAGAATGTGGCTCAAAGATACTTTGCTTTTGTGGTGTGTTTGCTTTATCTTTGTATGAGGTCTCTGACACTGCAAAAAAGCAATACAACACAACAAAACAAAAGGGCTCTCAGTCTATTCTTATTTCTTGCGGTTTGAAATAATTTAATAGAATGAACTAGGATAAAAGAGATAGTACAGCAAATAAAATGCTTGTCTCACAAATGATTGAACAGATTTGTATTCACAGGTCCCATATTATACCCCCAGCCTGTAAGCAATGACACTTAAGTGCCATGATTAAGAACTGAGCACAGACAGATGTGACCAAAATCCAAAACAAAAAAACAAACAAACACACAAAAGACATATAGAAAGGACTAAATTATGAAGTCTCAAAAAGAACACTATGAACTGTAGTCAAGAGAAAGGGAAACTTTCAATATCTAGTTAGTATATTAAAATCACCAGGTAATCAAGACTAAAGAAATTTAATTCAACAATTGAACCCAATGTGTAAAATTGTTGATTTTTAATATGGCAGGTCATGTAGTATTAAAAAGGAAAAAGTTATTGGCACCTTTTGGAATCTGTTCATTTTAATGTTAGTCTAATAACAAACATTAGTCAAGTTGTTTTAAATGAACATAAAGGTAAATTAACTTTACTTTTAATTATTAATTTTATTTTATATATTAATTTGTGGTGTTAAGATACTCAGTCTTACTCCATAATTAATTCTCAGGGAGCACACCTGGTGGGCCTCAGAGGACCACATGAGATGCTGGAAATCTAGCCTGAGTTAGCCACTTGCAAGACAAATGCCCTACTCTGTGTACTGTTGGTCCAACACCCATTATATAATATATTATGTAGAACTAAATATATGTGAACTGGTTACACATTTCTAATCCTTAAGGTAAAATGTAATTGTGAAATACAGAACAAATTTCATTACCAATTTAGTAGATGAATCAGAATATAGATACATAAAAATTTTAAGATATCTTCACATTTTCTCTTTTTTTAATTATCTTTATTTAAACACTGTGATTACAAACATGATTGCAATTGTATGATTACAGTCATGTAACGAGCACCTCCCTTCACCAGTGCAAGATCCCACCACCAATTATCATCTTTTAAAAATAGTTAGTCAAATGGGGGTCTGAGTTTGCTGTTTTGCAAGTGGCTAACCAGCTGTGCCAGCACCACTGGTTGAAGAGGCTTTCCTTGCTCCAATTTGGGTTTTTTTTTCCCCTTTATCTAACACCATGCACAAAGATCAAATTCAAATGGATTTAAGACCTTGATATCAGGCCTGAAACCATAAGGTATATAGAACAATAGGTAGTTAAACACTGTATGATACTGAAACTAAAGGCATCTTCAAGGAGAAAACAGCATTCTCCAAACAAGTGGAAGCAGAGATAAACAGATAAAGAAAGATAAACATATTAAGCTGAGAAGTTTCTGCACCTCAAAGGAAATAGTGCCTAAGATACAAGAGCCACACAGGGAATGGGAGAATCGATGTACCCAATACCCATCAGACAAGGGGCTAATCTCCAAAATATACAAGGTACTGACAAAACTTAATAAGAAAAATACATATAACCCCATCAAAATGGGGAGAAGAAATGGACAGACACTTCCACAAAGAAGAAATACAAATGGCCAAAAGACACATGAAAAAATGCTCCATATGACTAATCATCAGGGAGATGCAAATCAAAGCAACAAGGATGTACCATCTCATACCACAGAGACTGGTACACATCAAAAAGAACAAGAACAATCAGTGTTGATGGAGATGTGGAGAGAAAGGAACTCTTATTCGCTGATGGTGGGAATGCCATCTATCCAGCCTTTATGGAAACAACATGGAGGGTCCTCAAAAAACTGGACACTGAACTCCTATACGATCCAGCTATTGAATTCCTAGGGATATACCCTAGAACACAAAACTACAATTCAAAAAAATCTTCTTCATACCTATATTCATTGCACCACTATTTATATAACAAGACTCTGGAAACAACCAAAATTTCCTTCAACAGATAAATGGCTAAAGAAACTGTTGTGCATATACACAATGGAATATTATGCAGCCGTCAGGAGAGATGAAGTCATGAAATTTTCCTATAAGTGGATGTACATGGAATCTATTATGTTGAGTGAAATAAATCAGAGGGAGAGGTATAGACACAGACTATTCTCACTCATCTATGGGTTTTTTTTAAAAAATTGAAGACATTACTGTAATAAGCCCCAAAGACAATAGAGTTAAGGGCTGGAATGGCCTGTAGGACCTGCTCACACTTTGAAGCTCACCACAAGTGGTGAAAGCTACTAGGGAAATAACCATACTAACAACTGTCATCACAATCTTGGTGAGTGAGAGAAGTAGAATGCCTGTCGAGAATATAGGTAGGAGTGGTGGAGGAGCTGGGCATTTGTGGTCGGAATGTTGCACTGGTGAAGGAGGGTATTCTGTTTATAACTGAAACCCAACTATAAACATACTTACAATCATGGTTCTTAAATAAAGATTTATATTGAAATAAATAAAAATAGTCAAAGACTTCTTACAGAAAAAAATAACTTTGCTATTTTACATTTACATGAAGAAATTGGCCAAGAAGTAAAAAACTAATTAGTTAATTTATAATCAAGTCTATAGCAAATTAATTTTTGTTAATTTGGGTGCCACATGTGGCAGTACTTGGTGTTCATTCCTGAGTCTATGTTCAGAGATCATGCATGATGAACTCAGGGGACCTTTCATGGTGCCATGGATCAAATTTGAGTTGACCACGTGCCAAATAACTATCTTACCCCTGTACTATCTGTCTAGCTCCCTATGATTTTTAAATATTATTTATGTTCTATTTCTATATATTTGTTCTTCTTTAAAAATGATTTGGCTGTACTAAAATTTCTTGTAATAAAATCATAAATTATTATAATCTGTTTAATTTTACTTGAAGTCTGGGTTTTGCTTAGCATTCTATAAGCACATAAAATATAATGTGCCTGTCATGAATAGATGTTCATATCAGACTAATATTGCATAACATTGTGGACACAATATTAAGTGAAATGAGTATTCTAGACACAACTTAGAAACAATAGGTTTATATAAATATGGTAGCATTTAAAACTTCTTTAGTTTAAGTGAATTTCACACTTTAGTTAATAAGAGCTGCAGACAAAAATAAATACTACAAATAAAACACAAGTGTGTGAATTGCTAACCTCTGTTCTATGTCTGAAAATCATTGATAATATATTGGTTACACTCATTATTTTGTTACTAATTTTTACAAATATGCAATATAATTTACCTATTTCCCTGTAACACTATATGATACATGCCCTAATGATCTAAAATTAGCTGAAATCCATGCCAGGTATTTTAATATTATTCAGTCTTATAAAGCATCAGTACAAAATTATGTATATGGTTTTTTAAAAATGTTATTGTTAACAATAATATTATGGTGCTAAAATTTAAGATTACCATTGAAAGCAAGGTATGTTTAATCTGTTACTTTATGGAAATTTATCAAAGACTAAATGATGAACCAATTTAATAGTAAAATAAAGAATATTACTTAGAATATTTCTCCTTGTCAATACCAGGGAGCAAAAATAATAATGTGTTTGAGATGCAATTTGATATTTCCAAGAGAAGAAGATATATCAGTATAATTATCTTATAAATAGAATTTAGTAGTTCAGTAATCTATATTATTAGTAAAAAGTATTCAATGAAGTATAAAAGCCTAAAAAGGTAGAATGTAATAGAAACTTATATTAGGATAAAATGTGCATATGCTTTTGTTAACTTTTGGAAGATAATATATAATCTTTTCATGAAAATAAATTACACTACATATACAGTAACACATAATGTAATGATTCTGTCATGTCAAAATTATGATTTTATGGGGCCGGGCGGTGGCGCTGGAGGTAAGGTGCCTGCCTTACCGCACTAGCCTTGGACGAACTGCTGTTCGATTCCCCATGCCCCATATGGTCCCCCAGGCCAGGGGCGACTTCTGAGTGCATAGCCAGGAGTAACCCCTGAGCATCACTGGGTGTGGCCCAAAAAACAAAAAAAATATGATTTTATAAAATATATATTGTTGTGGGTCATGAGTAATTGGCAATATGCTTTTTTATTATGAGATATTTATTTTTTCTTCTTGGATAATAATAAAACTATACCAAAGTAATTATAAATTGATATTACATATTTTGGATACCGAATATGCTTGAGAGAAATTTAGAAACTATATAGGTTATGTTCATATTTATTATGATTGTTAATGTTTTCATAAATGTATTAAGTATTCAAAGTTGTAAAACTATATTCATAGGTGTCAATATATGAAATGAGGCCAAAGGCAGAAAAAAGGCTTTGCACGCTGGGATCAAGATTTAATCTTAGACCACATGTCCCAAAGCACTGCTAACATTTGCCCTTGAATGTCAATAAGATTAACCCTAAGCCCCAATATTTTTTATTTTGAAACAAATAAGACTTTTTATGGTAAAAATTATTTCATAGTAAAACTAGATTTTATGGATTCTGCTTGAAGTTTGCAAAAATTATGTATAATTATATGTGAATTGAAAACACAAATTGTCTCTCACTTTTATGATAGTTTTTGCTAAACTGTTTTGTCAAGGTTCATTGATGGCTTTATGAAATGTGATTTTGGAAGCTTATACTCTTATAAAATCCTATAATAGTATCTTGATTGAAATTTATGTGATACAGTGAGAAAAAAACAGTTTAAAAGCATGCATACTTATATGTATATAGTGCTGTTATAATTAAAGGAGCTTTCAAAATAGATTTTCTTTAATTTTCCATTAGATACAATCACACAGTGGTAATATGACAGCTATAGTAAAAAGGAAAAGTAGTTATTTTCTATATTTGGAATGAATTCATTCAGAAAGTTTCTAAAATACTTATAAAATGAGTAAACCCCTGAATGAATAATCAGAAAGATAAATTAATGTCAGTAAAATTATGACTTACATTGACCCATTAATTATTTGATGGTCAATGTAAGAATAGACAAATTACATGAGTACCAATAAGTTATTCTTTTTGTCATGGTATTAAATAGAAGTAAAAGTAATGGTGCTTTGAAAATAAAAAATGATTAATGGCAAAAAATGCAAAATATAGATCAGTAATATATTAATGCAGTTTTATAAGTACTATTATAAGGTTTTCTTTAAAATATT
This sequence comes from Crocidura indochinensis, assembly GCA_004027635.1. Lineage (NCBI taxonomy): Eukaryota > Metazoa > Chordata > Mammalia > Eulipotyphla > Soricidae > Crocidura > Crocidura indochinensis. The sequence goes on from PVKC010001801.1 coordinate 41,625, forward strand.
TCCATTAGAGGGGCCAGAGCCATGGCACAAGTGGTAAGGTGTCTGCCTTGTCTGCACTAACCTAGGACAGACAGCCTTTTGATCTCCTCTACTCTCCATATGGTTCCCCAAGCCAGGAGTGCATAGCCAGGAGTACATAGCCAGGAGTAACCCCTGAGTGACACCGGGTGTGATCCATAAAAAACAAACAAACAAAAAAAAAGGGGAAACATGGGGCCAGCATGGTGGCATTAAAGATAAGGTACCCGCCTTGGCTAAGCTAGCCTAGGACAGACCTAGGTTCGATCCCCTGGCGTCCCATATGGTTCCTCAAGCCAGGGGCAATTTCTGAGCTCATAGCCAGGAGTAACCCCTGAGTGACACCGGGTGTGACCCATAAAAAACAAACAAACAAAAAAGAAGAAACATGGGGCCGGCATGGTGGCATTAGAGATAAGGTACCAACCTTGGTTGCGCTAGCCTAGGACAGACCTAGGTTCAATTCCCCGGCGTCCCATATGGTCCCTCAAGCCAAGGGCGATTTCTGAGCTCATAGCCAGTAGTAACCCCTGAGCATCACCTGGTGTGACCTAAAAACCAAAAAAAAGTCTATTAGATATGAAATATTTTAATGTTTAACAATAACTGGATAATAAGTTATTATTTTAATAATATTTATTTTAAAATTCATTAAAACATCATTATTTACAAAGTTATTCATTTTATTTTAAACTTATAATTAATCTAGCACCAATCCTATCATCAGTGTTACCTTTCTTTCTTCAATGTTCTTAGGTTCTTCCTCTGTATGCCCATATGTTCTCCCTCCCCAGCTACCATCTTGACAAGCACCTTTTTAAGATTTGTTTGTTAAAATTTTGGTCTCATGATATCATGTTGTTAATTGTGTGGTTTGTTTGTTTCCTTATTGTTACCACCTATGATCCTGAATTTCTTTGACCATTCTTCCCCTCACCATTATATCTTATCTGTCGTTCTTCATTTCCACTTTATTTCTTTCATATTCCTTCTTATATTCCAAGGCCAAGGATGATCTAGAAAGCCCTTCTTTAAACCATTGCATCCCATCATGAAGCTATTCTAAATACCACATATAAGTGATAGCATCCTGTATTGATTCTTCTAGCATACTTCACTTAACATAATTTCTTCCATTTCCATCCATATTGCAGTGAATTGCATAGTTGCAGTGCTCATTATAGACATGTCATATTTCATTGTTCATCTGTCACTGAACATCAAATTTGATTCCCAATTCTAACTATTATATTGAGAGCTGCAAAGAAGAATGGTGTGCATACATCCTTTTGAATCATTGTTGATTTTTATTTTATTCTGCTGCTCTGTTTTGTTTTTCCTGTGGAATTATCAATTTTGTTTTTACTGTGAATCTCATATCCTGTTATCCTTTTTTCATCAAGGGTTAAACTATACAATATTTCTGCCACTGGTAGATGAGAGAAGCACCTGGATAGGAATACCACTCAACACTGGGTAAAGCTTTAATTGAGGAGATAGAAGAGCTGGTAGTTTTGGATTTATAATGGGCCATCCTTATTAAGAAAGCTGAATACATGTTCTCTAGTGCACACGGAAAATTCTTTTGGGTAGTTCACATATTCGACATAAATCCATTTATATAAATTCACAAACATAAGAATCATACACAATATCCTATCAGAACACAATGCCACAGAGATAAAAATTAAGCATAGCAAAGTAGACATGGAGAAACTTTAACAGCTGGAGACTGAACAACATGCTGCTTAATTGTTGGATCAAAGAGGAAATCAAGGAAGAAATAAAATGACTCTTTGCAACAATTGCTTTAATAATATCTTCATTTAAGTACCATGATTACAAACAAGTTCAGGGACCTGAGTGATAATACAGTGGTTGGGCATTTGCCTTGCACAATGCTAACCCAGGACAAACCTGGATTGAATTCCTGGCATCCCAAAAGGTCCCCCAAGTCTTCCAGGAGTGATTTCTGAGTGCAGATCCAGGAGTAACCCATGAGTGCCACCTGGTGAACCAAAAACCAAAATAAAAAAACAAGTTTGTAGTTGTATTTCAGTTATAAAAAAACAGCTCCCTTCACCAGCGAACACAACCTTCGCACCACCAATGCCTCCCATCTCTCTCCTCCTCCACACTCTGCTTGTATTTGAGAAAGGCATTCTATTCCACTTACTCACTCACTACCATTCTCATGAGAGTTGTTAGTGTAGTAATTTCTCTAACTAACTACACTCACCACTTTTTGTGTTAAAATTTGTGGGCTGGTCCTTCCAGCCTCATATTTAGTGTGTGTCTCTGCTACTATTATTATTGTTAAACTGTCTTTTATTTTTCTTAAATCCTCACAAATTAGTAAAACTATTTTGTGTCTATCTCTTTCCCTCTGATGTCTGTTATGTCATTTAGCATAACAGTTTCCATGTCCATCCATGTATAGGGAAATTTCATGAGTATGTTTTTCCTGACAGCTGCATAGTATTCCATTATGTATATGTACCACTGTTTCTCTAGCCACTCATCTGTTGTCAGGCATTTGGGTTCTTTCCAGCTTATGACTATTGTTAATAGTATTTCAATGAATATAGTTGCGCAGAAGACATTTTTGTATTGTGCTTTTGTGTTGCTAGGGTTTATTGTTAGGAGTGTGAGATCTGATCATCTTGGAACTCAATTTCCAGTTTTTTGAGAAATACCCATACTGTTTTCCAAAAAGGCTGGACTAGACTTCATTTCCACCAGCAGTGAATGACAATTCCTTTCTCCCCACATCCTTGGCAGCAATGATTATTCTTAATTTTTTTTCATTTTGTCCCACATCTGATGACACTTAGAAATTACTCCTGTCCATGCGCTCAGAAGTTGCTCCTGGCATGGGGGATCATATGGAAGACTGGGGATTGAACCAACAAGGTCTGTCCTAGATAGGCCATGTCCAAGGCAAACGCCCTACCTCTGTGTTATCGTGCTGGCCCTGCTGGTTGTTATTGTTCTTTGTGATGTTGTCAGTCTCTGTGGTGTGAGATGGCACATCATTGTTATTTTGATTTGCAGCTTCCTGATGATTAATGACATTTTATTATTATTATTAGAGCATTTTATCATATGCCTATTTTTTTACCTTTTTATTTTAATTTCTATAAAATTTTAATTTAGTAATAGCTAATATATTATCCTTACATTTTTTAATGAAGACACCATGTTTTAAAAAGTTATAGTTAAGTTTTAGACATAATGTTCCAAACTAATCCCTCCACCAATATTCACTTCTCTTCACCAGTATCCCAGTGTCCCACCTAGGCTGTCTCCTTGACAGGCACATTTTAAAGTTTTCTTGTTTAGGTTTGGAGCTCCTGATTTGAAATCGGTTTTGTGGGTTCTGTTGTTCAGATAATAAACCCACTCAACTATATACCACCACTGTGTATAAAGCTTTCAAGCTCCTTTACCCATCATTGTTACCTAATATCTGCATCTTATTTCTTTGACCTTCCTTCCTTCCTTCCTTCCTTCCTTCCTTCCTTCCTTCCTTCCTTCCTTCCTTCCTTCCTTCCTTCCTTCCTTCCTTCCTTCCTTCCTTTCTTCCTTCTCTTTTAAGTTCTATAATCTAGGGACCAGGGTAATATAGGTATTTTCCTCTGGTATCTTGCATTCCCTTTTCTTGTTATTCTATGTACCACAGATAATAGTGGTTCTTTTTATTACAATAAAGTTCATTTTAATATCATTATACAGCCATAGAGTATATAAGGCAAAGGTATACCCTTCAAAAGCAAAGTACTATGTTTTATTTTTGCAATATTTTTTCATCAGAAAACATTTTAATGAAACAGGAAGCATAACTCTTTGTCCAATCATACTTATTATTCATTTATGTGTGAACATGAAACATTGATTCTCTCAGTTCCTGTTGTATTTCTTCTTTGAGAAAATGTCTGTTTATTTCTTCTCCCCAATTTTTTTGATGGGGTTGGATGTGTATTTTTGTTAAAGTGCTGTCAATACCTTGTATATCTTATCTGATGGGTATTGGGTTCATACATTGTTTGCAAAAGAAGAGCTGTGAGGCCTCCAATACTCATATTATTATTACTATATTTTTGATCAGGGTAAGATGACTCTATCCAGAATTCATTTTTTATTCCTGTCAATTTGTTTTCTTAAATATTTTCCATAGGGTGAATATACTTTTCACAGTAAGTATTTATTATATAATTCAATTCAAATAGCATTATTATTTCTGATAATAGCTTTTAAGATCATGTCATAAATTAGTATGTTATTTTCTTCTAATTTATTTAAATAGTATTTCAATAAGCTGAATTTAAATGAAACAAAAGATTTTTTCTCTAAATCTGTAAATAAATGAATATAAGTGATTAGTCAGCAAGAGATGACCACACACACATTAATTTTACTTTCAAAAGTAGTTTTCAAATCTTTACTATTTTTAAATTAAAATGGCAAAATACTTATATGATTATTGATCTTATGAATGAATTATTTTTATTTGAGGTTTTCTTTTTTTTATTTTTTGGTTTTTGGGTCACACCTGGCAGTGCTCAGGGGTTACTCCTGGCTCCATGCTCAGAAATTGCTCCTGGCAGGCATGGGGGACCATATGGGGCACCGGGATTCGAACCGATGACCTTTTGCATGAAAGGCAAACACCTTACCTCCATGCTATCTGCCGGGCCCCTTATTTGAGGTTTTCAAATAAACAAAAATGGTGTAATAATAACTAGGAAAAGAATATTTGTTTTCAAATTGCTTTTTAGAAAGTATCTTATTAATTGAATTTATTCAGAAATTGCTTTGAGAGCTTCATTGAGTCTTTAAATCATATAAAATGTGGAGTTTTTGCAATTATTTATTTATTTTGCTATTGGGGCAACATCCATCAGAGCTAAAGGGTTAGTCCGGCTCTAAACTCAGAAGTTATACATAGCTGTACTTGTACTATTTGAATGCTAGGGAACCACTATGGGTCAACCACGTGTAGTACAGTTGCCCCATATTCTTTATTATAGGTCCAGACACTGAGCATTTCTTATCAATTCTTGCAATGCTATCAAATTGTTACAAGCTATGGTTCCTAAGTACATATACAGTTACTTGTAGATCTTTTAATATTTAGTAATTCATATTCTTATACCACACTTAAAATATTTATCTCATCTAAAATGACCTTTATTTGTGGAATATCAAAAAAATAAGATGTGATTTTGTTATGCATAAAATAATTATTCTTTTACAAATGCAACAAATCTGTGAGTTTATATGAAACCAATTGTATAAAGGTACTCTTTTGTCATTCCTGGTAAGGAATAATTAGAATACTCAGATATTTTAAAATATTAAGCTATATTAAATCACTTAACTATTCATGATTATATTTTAAATGACATTTCTTTAGAAAATATTTGTTAATATTATAAGAGGAAACTTTATATACTTCTAAGAAAGCAATTTTTATATTTAAATATAATTTACTGAAATGATCTAATCTTAAGATTAAATTATTAATATTCATATATACAATGTCATTATTGTATAAAAACTTTATTTGAGGAATCTAACTGAGTGTGTTACACTCTATTGAGATTGGACATTTGAGATAAGGCCAAAACTAGAAAAATAATAGTCACAAAGCAGTAGGCAACAATATTTGAAAAAAAAAAAAGAACTTATAAGCTGCATATAATTTAACAAACTTTTTCATTTGTAAGGAAGAATTAAGTTAGGATCAATATTTTCCAATGATCATTATTTTATTCTAAGCCTAAGAAATGATGATATTCATTGAAGAAGGTAACCCAGGGAGAAAAACAAATTAATTGGGACAAATTGAAGTTAAAATTTGTGATTGTGGGCCCGGGAGATAGCATGGAGGTAAGGCGTTTCTCCCTGCAAAGGCACACTTAAAAAAAAGGGGGGAAATCTATAAAACTGAGCTCTCATCTACTAGGGATAAGAACTCATACTTGTTTAAAATACAGGGGTACCTCCTACCTTTAAATATGTCACGTGGACTCGACTTAGACCACAGGTCCAGCCTTGAACCCTGGATCACAATCGTAGAAATGACATACCTCATCACAACAACCACAGGAAACAAGTCCCAACTGGAACATCCGTAATAGTGCTTGGACACCAACAAGTGCCAGCCCTATTATGAAATACCCTGACAATGAGGAAAATGGGATCAACTCGA
>PVKC010001802.1:0-42423 GCA_004027635.1 Crocidura indochinensis
AAAAAAAATAGAAAATAAAAAAATGTAGCCACGATCATTTTGTGTCTTTTTAATTAGAATGTGCCCAGATTAAGCAGCCCTAAGTAGCCTACTCTTATTTTTCTCTTGATGTAATACCCAAGCTCAGCCTCCTTAATTATAACTGGGACATTTAAAAAACTTCAAACTATACTAGTTGTTTAAAATATTAATAATAAAACATTGAAATGAACCAGGACCCATTTTTAATTGTCATATGTTTATATTATCAATCATTATTGGGCTTAACACTTGACATAGAACTGGAAACTAAAAAGTTCTGAGTCATATTCAAAGATCATTTAGTAAAAGTTTCCTGACAATTTTTCAGAAATATAATAATCAAAATACCATATGTCCAAATTGGCAGAAAACAATGAAATCAATATTTTGAAACAATTAAGTGCACCTAGTAATAGAAGAAGTGGTGAGATTTTAATTACAATGTCTGATTTTAAAAGTGAGAAAAATAAAAATAATATACCAAGTGAAAAAAGACTAGTAACAAATAAAAGGACAAAATGAAAGTAAGAGAAAACCACACTGAAATCCAAAGTAACCCATAAAACCAAATGTTAACAAATGTGAAAATATCAGGCAAAAATGTATTAGAGCAACTTATCACCAATTATTTTTTCTTTTCCACTCATAATTTTACCCTTTGAGACTATAGAATTATAGAATGCACTTGGAATGAAGAACTGGTCAGACAATTTCTCTCCTCCAAATCTGTCTCTGTCTCCCTCTTAATCAATTTTTATCATAGACATTCACCACATAAGATTCAAAGTAGAGAAGGAAATCAAGGAATTGTGATAATATTGACAACGAAAGGGAACAAGTTCAATATATCTGCTAGGCAGTGTCACTATTACACAAATACCCCTCTACAGGATAAGATATAGAGCACGTGTGCATTCCTTTCAATGACTGCAATATACTGAAAATACATGTGACTAAATTGATGTCTTGATGGATATACTGAATTCATAGCTAATGAATTGCTTAAATTATGACAAGGCCAAATAAAAGTGTTTACTATTTATGTTATCTCATGTACCTCTTAAAAAGCTTTATGATCTTTGGCATCTCAAAATATTTTGTATTTATTTAATTTTAATATCTTTATTTAAGCACCTTGATTACAGACATGATTGTAGTTGGGTTTCATATAAAGAACACCTCCTTCACTGATGCAGTATTCCCATCACCAATGCCCCCAATCTCCCCCCTCACCACCACCTGTATACAAGACAGGCATTCTACTCCTCTCCCTCACTGACATTGTCACCACAAAATCTGACTTCTGCGAATGTAATTTTCCTTGGGTTAACTGTTCTACATCTTGATGACTTTGTATTGTTTGGTGGGTCTGGAGCCAGATTCATGATATTTTTAGATGTCTTGCTAAGGATATGAATTCTAATGCAAACAACTTCAGAGACTTGCTATTTTTCAATCTAACTTCCAAGGACTCAAAAAGAATTCTGACTAATTCATTAGGAGACTGTCTAGGTTCAATCCATTTATGGATTGTGAGACTTTATTGTATCCTAGGCATATTACAAATATTTTACATATACAATGGCATATGCAATTCTTATTAAATTCATGAGTTTGATAGTATTGCTATTTTTCATCGCACATATTGGATACCTGGAAGATGAAGATAACTTTTGTCCATAGTTATCCAATTGTCATCTAATACCCCTAGGATTAGGAACCAAGCTATCTGATTCAAACTTTGTTTTTTACATATTATGTCTGAATAGTTAGACAAGTATATTTATAATTTAAAATAGGATAGAAATGGATTAAAGTTAAAAATGGACTTAAAATAGAACAGATTTACATTTCTTTAATTTTTTCAAGTACTAGCACTGTATATTTTATATCTTGATCTCTGGATTTTGACTTAGAAGAAAATTTAATAGTTGGATTTGCTCATCCCAGGGAATTTGATGATGGCAAGAGATGTATGCTTGTATTACTTAGCATCTCTGTGTTGCTAAATATATTACTACAATGTGTTTGGGTAGTTTATTATTGGAATATGTTTATGATATAATTTGGTTTTACTGAGAACTTCTCAAAAGTGCCTGGACATAATTTGAGAAAATAAATAAAAAGTAAATTGTTAGTCTTGAGTACAAAATGACCTTGGAGATAATTGAATTAGTATGTTCATCAAACCCAGGCCCCAAAAAAGTCAAATAAATATTTATCAGATACAGAAAAGCATCATGAGGGATTATTCTAATAGATAAGTTCTTTCCAAGGAGAGTTAGTTCATTCTCTAATGACACTTGTTTAAAGGTTGAGTAAGCCAAGTTAAGAGAACAAAAACTCAGGAAATGTTGAAAGTGATGTTACTTGTAGGTAACTTATTTCTTTTTAGCACTTTTCTTTTTATTAAAAAAGAAACCACTTATTTATTTTGGGTCACACCTGTTAGTGTTTGGGGTTTACTCTGTCTCTGCACTCAGGGATTTATGGGGGAATCCTATGGATTGCTGGAAGTCAAACCCAGATAAAACTTGTGCAAGGCAAATTCTTTACAGACTGCTCATCCTTGCCCTATTTTCCCCCATTTTTGACCCAAGAGGAAAAAAATCTGGCATAGACATCCAAATCTCTACATGCCAACTGAACAGGCTCCACATGGATTTAATTGCTGTGTTAGGGTGTGGGGGCAGGAGTAGGAAAATAAGCAAAATTTATTCTCAATGGGTTTTTTTTTTACAATGTTTAGCTAACTCTTGATGATTTGTTTTATGCAATCAGAGACATTTCAGTATTGTTCTCCTGGCCTTTTAATTCACTCACTCTTCTCAAGAGAAATTGGACAAGCCTATCTGATTGATAACCCTGGAATGAGAAAGTGGGCACGTGTGAGCAGCAGATTCCTTTCTTGAAGTAATTGCCTACTGCAGGCAACTTTATTTTGTTCTGTGTCTTTAGGAGTCGTTCTTTCAGTCACGGAGGGCTGCTTATCTAGGAGTGTTGCCTGGTTAATCTTTTCACTCAAGAATAAAAAGAAGTCTGTTTTCTTGTAGGTAAAATTAGCATCATTTAAGATCAACATTAGCATGTTAATATATTTTTTCATATAATTCACCTCTTTTTCTTAATTTTGAAGTGGTTTAGTAATCAGGCAAGAAAAGACAGAAGGAAGTGAGGGACAGAGGAGATAAATAGGAGCAGAAAGGGAAAGAGAATTGGAGTAGAGAATTTTCAAGAGGAAAAATTCAGAACAGCAATCATATTGATTTGAACTATAGATTTCCAGAAAGTCTGAAGAAGTAGAAATAATTTATAGGTATAAAACTTGTAATTATAGAATAGGATGAATATTTGTACAACTATTTCATCTGGGCAATAACTTCTTTCTCAATATATTTAAATAAAATCTTGAGTCAGAGAGAAATTTGTGAGCACTGAGCACAAGTAAAAGCAGAAATAATAAACTAAAAATTGAGAGTGAGTGTATAATCTTTAGGAAGTAAATAATATATTTTTTCATTTTTCTTTTTTTTTGAATTTTTATTGTGATCAACGAGCATTACAAATCTTTCACTGCATCATTTATGGTACATAGTGACAATGAATGAGGGGCATTCCCACCACCAGTGTTGTCCTCCCTCCTCCCCTGTTCCCAGTATGCAACCCATATCTCCTTCCTTTACCCCCCCCAGAATGCTAGTGCAACTGGTTTCCACTTTACAGCTTGTTGTAGATTGAGCATCTATTCCACCGTCATTGGAGATATAAAGGGTAAGAAAAAAGGGAGAAAATAATTTGGTGACAACTACCAAGAAAAAGAAAGAAGAGAGAGAAAAAAGAAAAAAAGAAAGGAAAGATGGAAGAAAAAGAAAAAATGGACCCGGCAAGTAAAAATAAAAATAAATCTCTAAACAATACACCATAAGAGTGAAAATAAAGTAAAAAACTAACAAATCAAAACAAAACAAGAAAAAGTATGGATGCTGGAGTGGTAGGGTTTGGCGTCCCCCCCCCCCCCAATTTTTTTTTTTTTTTTTTGCATAGGCACAGTAAACGCTGGGGAAACAAGGGAATTCCCGTGGCCTAAGAGATTCAGGGTTTCTCCATCCTTGAAGATACCATCATGGGACAACAACGATGGATTAGAACCTCTAGAATCTAGAGACTCATATCCTAGACCCTGACCTATAACCCACACAAATACCAAAGAACCTCTAGAACCTAGAGATTCTATCTTAGACCCTGACCTATAACCCACGCAAATACCAAGATCGCTACCTACAGTGACCTGATTTTCTCACACACAGCTAAGAGGAAACTTTCCTGGCATCACAAGGAAGTAAACAATATTTATGCCTCCAATTCTACTTGAATTCACTCAAAAAAAATTTGGGGGGGGGAACACCTGTTTGATTACCATATGGGACACGGGGGGATCGAACCACGGTCCTTCCTTGGCTAGCGCTGGCAAGGCAGACATCTTACCTCTAGCACCACCTCACCAGCCCCAAATTCAAGACAATTCTAATAGCTATGCTTATTTCTATAAAGTAGTACATTAGGGGTTTCCTTTTTGGAAAAACTGGTCAACCAAAGGCAATGTTCAGAAAAGTGGTGGTGATGATGATGATAATAATAATGATGATGTTTTTTCTTACAAAACTTTGTAGAGAACATACTACCAATCTTTTTCAGGCTTTTCTAGGAAATTGAAGAAACAGAAACACTCTGAAATATTTTTTATGAAGCTAAAATCATTTTGATAAAAAAATCAGACATAGATGCCACAAAAACAAAACAAAACAAAAACTACAGACTATTATTCCTGATGAATACAGGTGCAAAGATCCTCAACAAAGTCCTAGCAAATAGGATCCAACACTTATCAAGAAGGTCATGGTATATATAATAGGTTTCATTCCAGAGATCAAAGGGTGGTTTGACATACGTAAGTCACTCAATGTAATACACTATATAAACAAAGAATAAAAACATGATCATATCAATAGATGCAGAGAAGGCATTTGATAAAGTCTAAAACCTAGTGATGATAAAAAAAACTCTCAACAAGAAGAGAATAGAAAAAAATTCTAATTATTGTTAATGCCATATACTACAAGCCAATGACAAACATTTTAATCAGTGTGGATAAACTGATTTTTTTCTAAAATCAGACATCTGAAATGGCTGCCTCCTCTCACCGCTCTATTCAACATAGTACTGAAACATAGTGGCCATAGAATTAGGCAAGAAAAAGATATCAAGGGAATATAGATAGGAAAGGAAGAAGTCAAGGTCTCACTGTTTGCATATAACATAATACTATATTCAAAAACCCTAAAGACTCTACCAAAAAGCTTCTGAAACAATATATTTATATCGTAAAGTAGCAGGCTACAAAATTAACATGCAAAGTTCAATGGCCTTCTTATACACAAATGATGACAGAGAACAAATGGGCATTAAAAAAACAATATTGTCACAGAAACTCACATATCTTAGAGTCAACTTAACTAAAGAGGTGAAGTACCTGTACAAAGAAAACTTAAAACCCTGCTTCAAGAATTAAAAGATGGCACAAGGAAATGTGTGTGTGTGTGTGTGTGTGTGTGTGTGTGTGTGTGTGTATATATATATATATATATATGTATATGTATATATATATACACCCTGTTCATGAATTGGGAGGATTGACATCATTAAAATGGCAATGCTACCCAAAGCATTCTCTAAGAATACCCATGACATTCTTCAAAGAAGTTGATCAAACACACTTGAAATTCATTTGTAACAATGGATATCAACTAATAGCTAAAGCAACCCTTAGGAAAAATAAGATTGGAGGCATCACTTTCCCCAAATTTAAATTGTAATGTTAAGCAATAGTCATTAAAACAGCATGGAATTGGAATAAAGATAGGTCCTCAGATCAAGTAAATAGACTTAAGTATTCAGAGAATGACCCCAGACATAAATCTATCAATCTTTAATGAGTGTGCAAAAAACATGAAATGCAGCAAGGAAAGCCTCTTCAACATGTGGTATTGGGAAAATTGGTCAGTCATGGGCAAAATTGAACTCAGATCTCTAGAGAACACTATGGACAAAGGTCAAATCTAAATTTATTAAAGGCCTTGATATAAAATCCTAAACTATAAGATATATAGAATATCCTATATATAGAATATATATAGAATAGCCTATATATAAAGAATATATAGGGATCCGGGAGGTGGCGCAGGAGGTAAGGTGCCTGCTACCTTGCCTGCGCTAGCCTAGGACGGACCATGGTTCGATCTCCCGGTTCCCATATGGTCCCTCGTGCCTGCCAGGAGCGACTTCTGAGCGCATAGCCAGGAGTAACCCCTGAGCGTCACTGGGTGTGGCCCAAAAACCAAAAAAAAGAATATATAGAATATAAAATCCTAAACTATAAGATATATAGAAGATACATAGAAGGAAACATAGGAAAAACACTCATTCCATTACATTAAGGTATCATCAAGGAGAATAAACCACTGTTCAAACATGAGGAAGCAGAGTTAAACAAATGGAACTATATAAAATGAACACATATTTCATACAGATGGCCAACATGTACATGAAAAATGCTCCACATCATTAATCATCAGGGATACATAAATCAAATCAACAATGATGTATCATCTCATGCCATAGAGATTGGCACTTATCACAAAAATCCAAGAACAACCAGTATTGGCGTGAATGTGAGCATAAAGTAAGTCTCATTTCCTGCTTGTGGATATGCTGTCTAGTCCAGCCTTTCTGGAAAATAATATGGATATTCCTCAAAAATGCTGAAATTGAGCTCGTATATGATTCAGCAATACCACTCTTTTGGAACACAAAAACAATACAAAAATGGACGTTGCACTTTTATGTTTATTTATTTACAATAGTCAGAATCTGGAAACAACCCAAATGAATAGTTAAAGAAATAGTAATACATCTACACAGCGGAACAACACACTGTTAGAAAAATGAGGTTAGAAAATGTGCCTTTATATGGATGGATACAGAGACTAAAATGTTGCATGAAATAAGTCAGAGGGAATGAGATCAATACAGAATAGTCTCACTCATCTGTGGGATTTAAGAAAAATAAAAGACAGTATGGTAATAATACCCAGAGACAATAGAGATGAGGTCCAGAAGGACCAGCCCATGATGAAACTTACCATAATGAGCGATGAGTGCAGTTAGAAAAATAACTACATGAACAACTACCATGACAATATTGTGATAGAAAGAAATAGAAGCCTGTTGTGAAGACAGGCTGGAGGTTAGGAAGGAGGGTAATGGTGGACGTTGGTGGCTGAAAAGTTGCACTGGTAAAGGGGGAGTGTATGTTTTATGAATGAAACATTTCTGAGCATGTTTGTAGCATGGAGCTTAAATAAAGAAATAATAAAAAAAGGCAGGAGAAATAAGGTGGCTGAAAAAATAATAAAACAATATTAAAAGGAATAAGAGAAAAATCAATTTCAAATTAACCTTAATATTAAATTGCTTCAATAAAATTAAACAAAATTATAAAACAATAAGGTCATAAAATAATAGCAAACTTCTTCCACCAAACACATCTTAGAAATTCAAAGTATCAGGGGATGTGGGGGCCAAAAAAATTTAAAGTATGATACTTAAAATAAAAATTTTAATAGGTTTTTTTGCAAGTCAAGAGCTAGAAATCTACTAGAAAATAAAACAGCAACAAAAAAGAAAAGACAGTAGAAAAGTTAAGAGAATAAAGTTTGTTAAGAAGCCCCAAAGTCTAAATATAGTTGGTTTATATTTAAATATCGCACGTTTCTGTTGATGAGGACAGAGAAATAGATGATAGGAAATTATCAGTGGTAATTCAGGAGACATACTGAAACTGAAATTAAAGGTTTGGCTGATTAAAAATATTCACCTAATACCCAAGCTCACAGCAGCAAAACAGACTCATTGACACCCACACATATTATTATAATTTTTAGCAAGCAAATGAAAAATGAGTATTAAAGTATCCAGAAAGAAAAAAGAAAAATGAATTGCAAAAAGCATTGCACATAAAATTAACACAGAATTAGACATTTAATACAATGAAACAGTTTTCAAATTTAAAAGACAAATCAATCCTTTATATAATTCCAGCTTTCCCTATGCTTAGAATTAATTTACAAAGTCTCAAAATGTGCTTTCTCACAACCTTTTCACAGCCAGTTATGGGGTAAGCAGTGGAGGAGGGAGATGTGGAATTTAGGAAGAAACTTGGCAGAGAGAAGAGAGAATCTTCCAGGATAATGTTGAAAATAAATGCTGGGTGCAATCAGCTTCAGAGTAAAAGCATTACAGAATGATCTACAAATTCTTAGCATAGGCAATGTTAAAAAATCCTATGGAAAGCATAAATTTAATAGAACACTGATATATGCTATAAACATAGAACAGATGTAAAACCCTGAAATCTGAAGCTCTTTCAGAAAAAAGATATTTTGAAAAGTTACCTTAATTTTTTTTAAATTTTCCCAAATACTTTATTGTTTTACACTTCCTATTCTGTAATAAAGATAGAAGTTGATCACCAGCATGTTTCCACCACTCATTTTCACCTTCTTTTAATACTGCATAAGATGTTACCAAAGCTTATCAATTCTTGCTATGTGATTATTGTTAGGAAAAAAACTTTAATTAAAAAAAATGCCTGTTAATCACCTTATTAGCATCATAATTAATCTTAAGAACCTCTAGAAAACAAATACTGTGTGAAGTGACTTCTGATATTTAAAGCTGCCTTGCATTACAGGAAAGGGAAAGAAAATGAATAATATCACTCTCAAATTTCAGGGGGAAAAAGGTGAGTGCCTGTCACACTTAAATAACAACAGGTAGAAAACTCTTCTTTTGGGATGAGATTCAGGCTCTCAAAGGGTCTCTATTCATGCCTGGGAGAGTTTCTTAGCCATCTGTCCCAAGGCTGTAATGAAATCACACAGTTGCAGATGTGATCATCAAAGGAAAAGAATATATTGATTTTTAATGGCCCCCAGCACTAAAAAAAGTGACATTGGGGACACATTCACTCACTATCAGAGCAGACAAGCTTATTAGGCTGATTTTATGTTGTTTCTTCTCAGACAGGTGCTTCAGAAGTGTTTGATAGTTCTCAGAAAGAATTAACCATCGTTTTTAATATTTTTGCATACCCAGAGATTCAGTTATCAAATTTCCTTTTATAAGCTATGTGTTACCATGTAACTGTGACTTAAATATGTGATGTGATTGTTATGTATCTTAGAATCTAAAAGCATAATGACTTGATGCCTTTTTAGTTTGCTTGTTTACTTTTTGTTTTCTGTTTATTTTTGGGTCATACCCAGTTCTACTCAGGACTTACTCTAGTTTTATGCTCAGATATTATTCCTGGTAGTGCTCATTGTGGTGCCTGGAATAGAACGAATCTGCCAGGTACAAAAGTAGTGCCTTACCTGCTGAATTATCTCTTCAGCATACCAGATTTTCTTGATATTCAATGGAGTTTTTGCTGTTAGATGATTTTTTTTGTTTTTGTTTTTGTACTCCTACATAGTTTTACATCTCAACAATAAAACATATGTCATCTGCATCTCTAGCAACTTCATAACAAAATTATATACTCAAAGATCAAATTAAGGCCCATGCAAAATTTTTCTATTGACCAAGACAGAACAGTATTAGTATCTTTCTTTTTGTTGCTTTTGTTTTCATTGTTGTTTTTTATTTTCAGACCACAACTGGTGGTACTCGGGAGTTAAATATCTCTGTGTTCAAAAATTACTCTGGTGGGTTCAAGGGACCATTTGAGACACCAGAGATAGAACTTGTAAGTTAGATATGCAAAATAAACAACCTAAACTTTGTACTACCACACCTATCCACCAAAGTATGTCTTTCTTTCTTTTTTAATATTTTATTTAAACACCTTGATTACAGACATGATTGTGGTTGGGTTTCTGTCATGTAAAGAACATTTCCCCTCCCCCATCACCAGTATCTGTCTTTCTTAAAGATCTTTGTCATACAGCTGGAAAGTAATGCTAAAGAAACTTCATTTGGATCCTGGAGGTAAAGATTGGCAAGTAATAATCTGGTGTCAATTTTAAGTACCCTATGTCAGGATCAGGATAATTGTGTGCATATATTGTGTATCTTTATATAAAGTCATAGAAAGGCATGACTAACATAGTCAAATTTACAAACAGATGCAAATGTTCTAGCATTTTCTTCTGTCTTTGGCTTGAGGGTCATGCCCAGTTGACCTGTGAGTGGGGATTGTTCCCAAAAGTATTTGGGGAAACTATGCAGCAATAGGGCTCTAACCATGGCCTCCATTATGCAAAGTGTATTCTTAGTTCATTGTTAGTATTTTCTTTACTAATGTGTTTTCTACTTAATTGCAATTTTCTTTATTCTGATCACAAATTTCAATTAGAGTCTGGAAAGATTAACAAAATAAAGTAAAACAGAAGATCCTAAACGAGTTTCCTCAGTATGACTGATAAAAGCAGGTGGTAAAATTGTCCAATTGGTTTTTTTTCTTTTTTTCCAAAATATGATCATAATTTTTTGTTTATTTCAGATTAATACCTGGTAGTGATCAGTTCTTGCTATAGGATCTCTGCTCCTTAGTCATTCCTGATAGCTTGAAGATGTGATGCCATATGTGATGCTGGGGATTTAACTGAGCTCAGTGGCAATCAGAACAAGCATCTTCACTCTAGTACCAATTCTCCAATGTCATATTCTACACTACACTATTAACTGCTTAGTTATGAAGAATATGGAAATCTCAAATTTAGCCACTTATCTCATGCTTCATGATTTTCTTTAAAAAAAACCCTCTACCTTTTATTTATCAGAATTCTCATAACTCATTTCCAGTATCTCATGAATAACTTCATTAAACAATTCCTTTAATTTAAAAGTAACAAACATCTTTGGAAGAAACAAAATTCAGGAACCATAAATTTGAAAACCAAATCTTTGGTTTCTGTCTGACTTTGCTTGGTAGAAATCTTGCTGAGAAAGACAAAGCCTTTCCTTTTGCTTTGTTTTTCACTTTACACTTGTAGGATGTAGCAGCATATTTATGAATACTTTTACGCAAGCCCAGAGAGCCTTTTTTTTTTGATGAGTCTATGAGTCATAAGCTCTTTTACTAGAACTCTGAATTGTCTAAAAGAAAATATGAACAACATGTAGTCAAATTCTAGCTAGCTAAAATAATAGGTCCTGCTTTTATATATAGCTTTTAGAAATTGGGCCACATCTGGTGGTACTAGGGGCTTAGTCCTGAAGGCTCCTGGTAGTACTTGTAGGGTGTCAGGGATAGAATCCAGATCAACATGTGTAACAATATTAACCATATATTCTGTGCTATGTCTTTAGCCCCTGTACAAATTTTATATTACACAGTTCTGTCACCAGATAGTGTGACTATTTCTACAGTGCTGAATAAACAAAGAGAGGAAGTATTAGAATTTAGAGTAAATTGGTGAAACTTTCTCGAATGACACAAATTGTCAAAAAATTGTAAATATTTTTGGTTCTGTTATTGTTGTTTTTATTTTTTCTTTCTTTTTCCATTTTTTCTTATTCTTTTTCTTTTTTCTTTTTTTTTTCTATTGTTTTTTTTAATTTTAGGTCCACGGTTATTGTATGGTTGTTTTCTTTATTGCTGTGGTGCTTTTCAAGTTTTTTTTTCCTTTCCTTCTGACAGAATCTCATAATTTGAACCATCTTGTTCCACCTCACAAATTGAGGGAGAAATAAAGGAAGGTACCAAGACCAAAGACGTATGAACATTAAGTAGAAACAAAAAACAATCAGACT
Source organism: Crocidura indochinensis (assembly GCA_004027635.1). Taxonomy (NCBI): domain Eukaryota; kingdom Metazoa; phylum Chordata; class Mammalia; order Eulipotyphla; family Soricidae; genus Crocidura; species Crocidura indochinensis. The sequence goes on from PVKC010001802.1 coordinate 11,896, forward strand.
TAAACACCAAATTCAAAGCCAAAGACAACAGAATCAATGCCCAATTTACAAGCTAGACACAGAGGGGAACATTTATACTGGCAGCACCAGTGGGAGGGGGGTGAGGGAGAACGATATGGGATGCATGCTGGGAACAGGGATGGAGGGTGGACAACATTGGTGGTGGGAATGCCCATGATTCAATGTCACTATGTACCTATAATATTACAGTGAAAGACTTGTAATCCACCTTGGTCAAAATAAAAAAAATCATAAAAAAATAAAAGTAATAAATCATAAAAAAGGAAACAAATGTCAGAGAGAAAAAATCTAGAAAACAACAGTTAACAGGAAAAAAGTCTAAATAGGAAGGACCAGTACACCAGGGAACTATGGGATGAGTTCAAGAAAAAAGTTTAAGTCATTAGAGTTCTTGAAGCAAAGGAAGACAAACTTGATGAAGAAACAATTAAGGATTTTAGGTACCAAGATACAAGAGGCTTGAAGGGTACCAGTAAGAAAACCCCAATATATGTTGCACATGAAATAACAAATTCCAAAAATAGAACACTGAAAGCAGAAAGCTCAAGAAGGGAACTTATATAAAAAGGAAGCCCATAAGATTCAAAGTAGATCATCCACAAACAAGACGACAATGGAGGAATATAATACAATAAATGAAATGAACGCCAACCAAGAAATTCTATCCATATAGATTTGGAAGCAAGTTACAAAGTTTCAGGTAGATAAATAACTTAGAGAATTCATGGTTTTAAATTCAGTTTTACAAAAGCATTAAAGAAATTTCCTTAAGGTTACACTGGTGAAGGTGTGTCTATGTGTGTGTTTTATATGTGAAACCCAACTACAAACATGAGTGTAATCACTGTGCTTTAAAATAAAAAGATAAACTTCAAAAAAATGTTGTAAGTTTAAATTTGAGGGTCTGAGATATAGTGGATAAAGAACATGCTTGCATGTAACTGACCTGGGTTCAATCCTTTAAAACACATATGGTCCTCTGAGCACCATGAAATTTAAGTTTGAAAGCCTTACAGACACCATTATCAACCTATAGGGAACTTAATTTTTGATTAAATGCAAAATATAGGTTAATAGGCACTTTTCTGATCTATAAACAATAAACATAAACTAAAGCAAAAAGCTTTAGTAGAACTGATAGAATATTTGCCTTGCAAGCAAACACCCAGACTTGATCTCTGGCATACTGTAGAGTCCCCAGAGCACCACTAGGAGTGATCCCTGAGCACAGCTCCAGTAGTAAGCCCTGGGTATGACTCAAAAACTAATTAAAAATCTTAATACATCTATACTTCTATATGTGTCTTCTTCACACTCTGTCCCCTCTCCCAGCATAGCCAACATTTTTGAATCTGGAAATGTTGCTCCCTTTAAAGTTAGATTTGTGTGACTAATGATAAAAAGTGAACAGTACATTCTGACTCAGATGGAATGAATGAAGGCTGACTCTCCTGCTAGACAACCAATCTAGGTTAATGACTGAAATCATCACTCCAATGAGAAATAAGAGCAGTATCTTTACTTGTTGGGCACTAAACTAGAAGGGAGAAATTCATCTCACACATCCTGATAAAAGTTGACATCTATAGACATTTGAAGCAATATACTGACTAAAGTCTAATGTGAAAAAGAAGGCATGACCCTAAGCTCCTATAATAGTCTTGCTATGGTTATCTTATGGCTGCATGAAGGAACTAATGTCCATATCCTCTCTTTGACACCCATTCAGTCTCATTTGCTCACTTCCTTGAAAAGTCACTTCTTCAGAAACATGGGTTTCTGTTTTGTAAGCATGTTACACTTATAAAATTACTTCATCTTGTGAATAGATCTCTTCTGATAAAGATGACTTCAGTATATTTTGATAATGACACTGAAAATGTTCATCTGTTAGGGGCCAGAGATGTAGCACAGCAGGAAGGGCATTTGCCTTGCATATGGTCATAGTGAATCAATCTTGGGCATCTCATATGGTCCCCCAAGCCTACCAGGAGTAATTTCTGAGTGAAGAGCTATGGGCATCTTAGCTCTACCATGTGTGACCACCCAAAAATCTTCATCTGCTAACCTTGAAATCTAAAAATTTTTACTCCTTTATAAACCAATTTTTGAACACTGTTTCTCTTTCTGATCCTCTACAAAATGTTTTGGGAAAAGTTATATATTTTTGATTTTGTGGTTTGGATATTTAAACTACATAGTCAATAACACTGAAAACATGTGAGATGCAATATCAACAACCAATCTTAAAAATGTGCCTTTCGGAGCTGGAGAGATAGCATTTGCCTTGCATGTAGAAGGAAGGAGTTTCGAGTCCCGGCATCCCATATGGTACCTCCCGCCTGCCAGGGGTGATTTATGAGGGTAGATCCAGGAGTAACACCTGAGAACTGCTGGGTGTGACCCCCAAAAACAAGTGCATTTCAAGGTGACAGAAAGTGCCTTTTAAAGTGACAGGCTGGGGAGTGAGGGATTGGGGTGAGTGAGAGGGAACCTATAAATCCTGGTGTAGCAAAGGTGATACTGGTGAGTAAATTGATGCTGAAACATTCTAGGTCTAAAACAACTATGAATGAACAACTTTGTAACTTATGGTATTTAAAAATTATATATTCATATAATACCACTTATTTATTAACTTAGTCTTGCATTCCTTTCCCTCTGGTTTATGAGCCCCATGCTATATAATAGATGCTGCTCTGTTATCCACAGATTTACTCAGACACAGAGTACTCAGTGTGAACTGAAGGACAAGAAATTCAACAGAGCTAGAGACTATGGAAGAATATTGGCAAGTAAGCAGTATATTATATAATAACTAAGTCATGGAAATGATGTAGGTGGGGATGGGGCAAAGTATGAGTTATGTTAACTTAAGAGATTGATAGAATCAGTCCTTGAAAGTTTTAACTGAGATTGGGATCTGAAGGAGATACGTCTATGAATTATGAATTGAAGGCAGAATTTTTTGTGTTGACATTTGAGAGCTGCTATAATTAGAGTATATTCAATAGCATTCCTAGCTTCCACCCAATAAACACTGATAGTTTCTCACCTATTTTTATCTCCATAATTTTCCAAATTTTTCAAGTAGTGTCAGAGGAAGGAGGGGACAAAATTACTTAAAGATAAGGATCAATGAGAATAAATTAACACAATGAAAAAATACTGCAAGAAGCCAGTCATCTAAGTGGCAGAGTGTCCAGAAGTTAGTGAATTAAGGCAAAAGAGGGAGGCAAAAAGTGGATATATAGGCAAGGTCCAAAGCAAATTAGAGCCTGCAGACCAAGAGAATTACACTTTAGGTATGTAGAAGACATTAAAAGATTAAATAAAGTGAATTCTTAGAGAATTCCAATTTTAATATGCCAGGGGCTAATTTATGGAATGCTGGCAATGCTTCATTCTACAAATATTTGAATTAGTTGATTGGAATTACCTTAGATAAACACTGAAATTTATTTTAGTTGTTTGATAACGACTTTTATTTTATGTTAAGAATTCAGATTTGCCTGTTGTATATTCCAGAGGTTAACTATTAAACCCAAGAAAAAGTATAATTAATCTGGATCGGTATAAAAATGTGATGTTTTTCACTCTCTTTATTAACATCATTGGAAGTCATATATTTTATTATTCTAAATTAAATATTAAAATAGCAAAAGGAATGATATACCTTTTATAAATTAATTATAAGTACTGCAGAAGAAACGTGATGCTTGATGTACTAGTCAAACAATTGTGTGCCTTATTCCTCAGTTTCAGTTGAGGTGACCAGATTCGCTAATGTGAGATTTCAAAGAAATGTGCCAGACAGCTAAGTAGATATTTCTCTGGAGGTATATTCAGATAGCGAGAGCATTCTCAATTTCAAAAGGAAGATAGAAACAGATTGAGAGGTGAGAGGCTAAACTGTGGTAAGTGAAGAACTGTCTCCCACACATCAGTTCATCTTCCTAAGAATGAGATGGGGTAGTTACTTTCTTCTATCGTCTAATTGAGTTACAGGTATCTTTACTTCATACTTTAGATTCTCACTAGATAAAGTGTTTGACATCTCTGAACTATTTCAAGTGAGAGAGTACCTATTGGCTTGAGCACAGTGTATGTCTGTATGTCTGTGTATGTATATTAAGAGAGAGACAAAGAGCACAAACTAAAGGCATTTTAATAATATATAAGGTTGTTTTAATGTTTTCTAATGATTTTTCCCAAGGTGTCTAGTGAAGGAGTAGCTGACGTTGAATCCCTTCAAAGCTTGCCACTTTTAATGCCTAGAGTAGTGACGGGAATTTTAACACTGATATTTATGTGGGTAGTGAAAATATAAAAGAAGAGGCTGAGTTGATAGTGATTCCTGGTAGGGGAAATGTACCTATTCCAGTAGAAGCAACCCAGGTATGTAAAGAAGAGGGAGCAAGGGTACCCAAGGAAAGCTTTTATTTCAGACAGGCTTAGCAGCACTCTCTTTTTAAGAAACATGTATGCCTTCTTCCCTTCATTCATTCCAAAGTGAACCACATGTACTGATATTTTTTTTTGTTTGTTTTTGGGTCACACCCGGCAGTGCTCAGGGGTTACTCCTGGCTCCATGCTCAGAAATTGCTCCTGGCAGGCACAGGGGACCATATGGGGCACCGGGATTTGAACCGATGACCTTTTGCATGAAAGGCAAATGCCTTACCTCCATGCTATCTCCCGGGCCCCACATGTACTGATTTTCAATAAATGGAAGGTAGAAGAGAGAAAGGGAGAGTTCAATGGGTGATATCTTCTAGGCATGTTCAAGACCAAGTTTATAAATAAAATATGTAAAACTAGAGAATCACCAATATAGAAATTTATAAAAAAAGTTTTTTATTGGCACACATCAAAAAAGAAAGTTTGCAAACCTAAAGCAAAAACATATCATTAAGACAAAACACACAAACTCAGGAGTAAATAGTGCTAGAAAGACCTTATTCATCAAAAAGGCACTTGTTATTTATTCTTCACAGTGATTTATTATGAAATTAGATTTTTTCTTAAATCATAATGAATTGATCACTGACTATCTCAAATTAACCTTGTAAACAGTTTACATTTTGATTTCAAGAACATAAATAAGAAATGACCCAGGTCATACTAGTCTCACAAAGTATGTTATTATTTGTCTACACAAATGATTTTATGGGTTCCTGGAAATTTCAATGCTGGCCTCTTTTTGTGGCTTGTGTTTAAATTTTTTAAGTCACACCTGTCAGTACTCATTGGGTACTCCAGGATCTCCATTCAGGGGTTCCTCCTCTATGGCTCAGAAGAGCTTATGAGGTTACAGGTGATTGATCCTGGATTAGTTATGTGCAAGGCAAAAGCCCTACCAATTGTACTGTTGCTGCAGATGCTCCATTTATTTTTTTCTTTCTCACACCAAGAACAGTCTTTCTCATGAGCAAATAGAGACCACACATTATAACTTAGAGTCAGTTCATACATTTTTTTAAATGGTGAAAACCAAATAAACATTTTCATTTTATTACGTCCTACTCATCAGATTTCTTCAAGCTTTTAGTTAAACTATCCATCAGTTACATATTACAGATTTTTATCCTCGATTGCTTCTGCAGAGAATACAGTGAAGAAAATCTATCCTGTTTGCTCTGCTGTGGTAATCCAGGAAGATATCTACAAAATCAAGCCTGTTTTTCTTTATACTTCAATGTCTTTTCTTTGCTTTGTTTTACTTTATTTCTTCATTTTCTTTTTTGTGGGGGACACATCTAGAGGTGGTTAGGACCTACTCCTGGCTTTGTGCCCAGGAATCACTCTTGATTGCTAGGGGTCCATAACTGGTGCAGGGCATGAAACTGATTCAGCCCCATGAAACTGGCTTATTCCTGTATTATACCTCTAATCACAGGGTAGTGAATGTTTTACAACTTGTATACATCTGTGGTCACATTTCTACCTTCTTTTCTTCTTTTATTCACTGCCTATTGTCAGTTACCCCTTAGTCTCATGCTGTACCCCCAATTTATGCAATTAGTTACCTGTTTGGAGTTTTCCAGTTGAGAAACACTGCTTAAATATCAGTCTGTTTCACTTCTTAATGAATTTATTGAATGCCTTAATGCCTAGGATCATTTTTACAGGTCTTTGTTGGGATTGTATGTACTTATTTCACTACACATGCTAACATCAAGAGAAGCAGACTTAATATGGTACCCAGAGCACCACTATATATCAGGTGCAGTAGAAAACTGGGCTAACTTTGTATTTTCCTAGTTATATGTTTGCTTTTTCACATACCCCCTTTGGTTTCTGATTCCCTCTAAAGGAGAGATGGGATCACTCCTTTCTGTCATCTCTACTTATTACTGAAACTTTAGTGAAATTGAAGACTGAGAGAGATGTTAATCAGGCTATATTATGAAGACAATAGCAAACATCCCTGAAAATTGTGGGTTGAATTACATCTCCTAAAATATATATTGAAATTTTGCCTCCACACTTACCCTTCATACACACGGATAATTTCAGATAAAATTCAGATAAGAGAGATTGATACTGGCTTGGATGGGCTCTCATGCAGTGACGGGGTTTCATGTAAGCAGGAAAAATTGATGGTACCGACCTATACGGAATGGGGAACTCCAACAAAAGAAAGGATAATATAGAGTGTTAAAACTCAAACTAACAATGCCAATGATTACTAGCAACTTCCATAAATTAGGAGAGAAAAATGGAATGAATTTTTACCTAAAGTATGTTGGAGTAATACATTTCTACATCTTGATTTTCAAAATTTTAGCTTTAATTTAAGAGAAAAGTATATGTCTGATATTTTAAGACATCTGCATTATGATACAATGTGATGGCAATCCCAGGAAACATAGAACAAGATACAGAGGCATACATGAAGACAGAGACAGATATGTAGGCACAGAGAGAGACAGAGATAGCAATAGAGTGACAGAGTGACAGATATAAAATAATGAAGTTGGACTGTGCTAATTTCCTTTCAACAAGATGTAATCAAGTATATATTATGAAGTAGACCTGAAAGACTTTGTTCAGTAAGATCATCATAATACATTTTAAGAATCACAGGTCTGAAAGCAGAAAAAGTCACAGTTCCACAAGTAGTATGTAGAGTATAGCAATAGGAGCAATGATACCTACCTAGTTATTTATGTAAGTTTATAAGTACAAATGTAAACTGTTCTTAAAAAAAACTGTTTTTGTTTTATAACACTGTTGTTATGACTTTTTGCTTCTTTTATAATAAAAATGAACTAATTCCTTTATGATCAAACCAATTCAAATATTATCGAATTGTGTCTGTGTATGTGCCATACTTGAAAATGCTCAGGACTTGAATCTATCTCTGTGCTAAATATTCATTCCTGGCTGGCTTAGGTGTCATAGCGAAAGCAGGTACCAATCCTGAGTCATCCGAGTGCAAGGGAACATGCAAAGTCAATTGTATCTGCTATACTATTTTTGTCTTAATTATTCTAATGTGTATGTTGAATGGGTTATACCTTGATAATTAGTCAATAAAAATAACACAATTTAAAATTTAATATTTAATAAAGTACACAGAATTTTTATTTTTCTCTGTAAATTTTCCCTAAATAAATGTTAGTAAATAGATCCCTTTCTTTTGATGTTTAAGATTTAACATAATATAACATAATTTATATAAGAATAATCTTCATATAAATATATTTAAGTGCTTTTATTTAGAATATATATTTAAAGTTTTTGAATAATAGGAAAATAAAATCATTGCACAGAAATTGTATTCACAGAAACAAATTAAATTTAGATTTAAGGTTTTGGGAGGTTTTATTTGTTTGTTTTTGTTTTGAGCATCCAGAGATGCCCAGGGATTACTCCTGGTTCTGCATTCAGAAATCACTCTTGACAAATGCCAAGAGTGACCATATGGGAGACTAACTTGGAGAACGTATGGGATGCCAAGAATTAAAATCGAGTTATCTGTGTACAAGGCAAAGGCTATATCCACTGTCCTAGATTTGAGTTTTTAAGTCTGACTAGAGGAAGAAGGTTTTTTTTAGGTGTTTTGCCTACAATCAAATTATGTTCCAACCAGGTTTATTCCAACAATAGGTATCCACAAGTGTCATGACCCAAGTCATAGCGAAATGGAAATGAGTAAAACACCTGAAAGTAAAACACTCTTTAGTCATGAGTAAAGAGTTTTAATTTACAATATTGTTTTGAGTCTATTAATCATATTGGCAGAATCAATACTGTACAACACCTCAACCTTGAATTTCAACAAAATTTTAGAGGCATTTCATGTTATGCAGTTCATTTCATCATACTCACTTCCAAGTGTTTACATTCTTATGGCAGCAAGTGTATTAATCATCAACACATATCTTTTAAAATTATGCTTGTCATGTGATATATAGTAATATCAATGGTAGGGTTTTATGCATACAGTATTCCAACACCACAGTCCCACTATCATGTTCATTTCTCTTCATACTCCCACCATCCTACCATTCTCAAACTGCCCCTCCAACATCTTCCCGTCATGGTAAGCTCAGTTCACAGATTCTTTTCTTTAAATTTCTGATTCAGATCCACTCAAGAGTCCTCTCCTGATTGCAATGGTGGGTGAAGCATGAAGTTGAGTGAAAGAGGAATTCATAGGAGAGAAAGGGGGCATGTACCTTAGTTTGGCATTATCTTCTGTTGGAGAAAGGGAAGTATCTTTCTGCTAAATGGGTATTCATTTTCTGAGTCATGTGTTGATTTTGGAAATTCTAACATCTCTCTTTCATCACTATATTTATCACTGTAGAAATAGTCCGACTATCTAGTTACAGAACTGTTAATATAAAATTTGTATAGGGGCTGAAGACATAGCACAGCAGATATGGTTGATATTGCTTACATATGTTTGATCTGGCTTCTATTTCTAGCATACTAAAAGAACTACTAGGACCTCTTAGGACTACGTACCAATTACCACTGGATGTGGCCCAATTTTTAAAAGCTATGTATAAAGCAGAATCCCATGAAAGGAAATACTAGTGAATATAAGAATATAACTACATAGAATGCAAAGAAAGGGCTTTGCACAGAACCCAAACTAGATCACCAGGGATACTGCACCATATAATAAGGACTATAAACTTCAGTCCCTCCTGTGCCACTATGTCTATTGATGATAGCAAAGCTATTGAGACAGAAGCCAGGAAATAAAAGGACTTCATCCTGTCTTCCAATAAGCTGCCAATACATCCCACTGGCAGAATTCAATCAAGCCCAGTTAATAAAGGGGCCTAGAAAGACGTTTTAAAGGATTCTAGCTCTTGTCAGAATAGAGAGAAAATTAGAAGTTATATAGAAAACTAAAATACAAGAGAGAACTAAAAATAATATATATGAGAACAAATTGTAATAAAAGAGGTGGGAAAAACAATTATATTCCATTTATTCCAGAGGTGACTGTGAAGTAAGGTAGTCTGATATTCTTAGGAGTAGGTCAAAACTTACTGAATGGTTTCAAAACTTTCATGAATATCGCATCACCCGGGGTATTGTTTAAAGTACTACGTGAGCTTTTTATTCACAAAAAAAGTCTGATTTAATTGATAAAGGGTGTAGTTAGAACATCAAAATTTGTGAAGCTTTTTTAACTGATCATCACACCTATTGTGTTTGGGACCTGCATTACAGGGGTTAGAGTTAACCAAGATATGCTGGGCAAGAAAGAGCAGTAACAAAAGTATAGCTAAGAAAAATGTAAGACAATCCTTTGGGACTCTAGAAATTTCTCTGGAGATTGGTGTCCATTCTTCAGTGGTAGAGATCTGTCTGCTTCACATAAATGAGGCCCTCTATTTGGGAAGGCACTAGCAGCATTAACCATTTTATAAAAATATTTAGAATTAGGCCACTTTATGGGACTGGAGCAGAGGCAGAAGCGTTAAGGCATTTGCCTTGCATGCACTAGCCTAGGACAGACCACGGTTCTATGCTCAGAGCTCCTCAAGCCAGGAGCTATTTCTGAGTGCATAGCCAGGAGTAAACCCTGAGCATCACTGGGTGGCCCCCTAAAACAAACAAACAAAAGAATTAGACTACTTTATAGACTGTTTTATATAATAAGTTAAAGGTCAAATAGATTATATAATTTTACATCATTTTATATTTCTTATGATATGAAATATCCAGAGTAAGATTCTATATGTTGACTCATTCACCTTTTGAATATTGTATTAATTGTATTGTTTTCACAGACTCTTCAGAAAAAGATCTGTTGTTTTTATTTTCAAGAACAACTTAGTTATAAAAAAGCACTAATATTTACTGCAAAGTAGAATGTATAAAGATTGATCAAAATAGTAAATAATTTGCCTTAATCTACTCCACAGGAAAAGTTTAAATCCTCTGGATCTTTATAAAATCATTAGATGTGTCAGGTCCCTTCCAGCACAAACAATAAGGCTTATATGATAATTTATAGTTTTTTTTAGTGTCATAAGATATGTTAATAGTTATACTTTTTAAAAATTTATCTTCTCAAAATCATTTCAGGAGGAAATTGCTTATTTATAAATGATGTGAAGCTAGAATTGTGTCTTCTGAATTAGATAATTTAAATCTGCAGTTTATACTTGTCCAACTGAGGGGATTTTCTCCTTATTTTAATACTCTGGGGAGAGAAGGAAAACAGAGGGAGCTGTATGATAGTTGTATGTATGTTTCAAATACATGCATTCTAACATTTGGCCTCTCAGACCTAATGATATGTGCTAAATACTTTATTATATAGTTATTAAGTATAAATTATAGACCATCAAAATGTTTAATAAAATAATATTAAAACAATATCAGCATGTTAGTTATAATTAAGTTCCAAGATTGACAAGAAAAATACATCTTTCTCAGTTTGGGTAATGGAGAATTTGAATAACATGCTAAGCTGGGCTTCTTAGCTTTAACTTCCACTAAGTGTAAATGTCTTAGTTTATAACAACAGATCACATAAAATGACATCCAGAATGTGGTTGCTATATTAGATAATTCTGGATAAATTGGTTAAAATGGACTCATCAGTCTCTTTACACACTGCTCCCTAGATACTGAGTTAAAAGTGTCTAAAACTTCCAGTTGACTGATCAGCCCAAATTATAATGGAAAACGAAATTCCAATTCACTCTTGGTAAGAATTTCAATCTCATCAAAACTTCTTTCTACTCTATTGTATAATTTGGATGTAATTTTTAAAGACATCTACTAATTTATCATCCACTATTTCCATATTGAGTGAAAAATATAAAAAATATTGGAAAACACCATACTTTCTTCATTGTAGTTATTTATCCTCAGTGATAATAAATTTCAAAAGTTAGTTTGAAAGAATCATAGAATGTCCAGATTAAATATTATTTTATAGTTTGTACATGATGGCATTATTAAAGGATGAGGTTAGCAATTGATTTAATGGACCCTGTAGAGTAACAATGCCTTCATCCCATTTGGGTTGGTATCGTCTAATGTCCTCCAAGTCTACTAACTATGATTTAATATACTAGACAAATATGTACCAGTTAGAATGATATAATGAAGATGAACAATATTTGATTCATACATTGTAGTACCATGTGCTCTCTGTCCTGCTGTAGTTCATTCTTAAGATATTTTGACCTTCTATTCCTTTAAATAAGTGGTTCTTAAATAGTTGACCTCGGCAAACACTGTCATAACAAGTTAAACACCATGTTTTTATCTGGAGCTGAGAGTTGCTGCGTCCTACTTCAAACTCCGCTTCAAAAAGCTATGCACTGCAAGATGTGCTCATTGTAGTTATTAATCCAGACATCACCTCTGATTAAAAAATTAGCTCAAATTATTTTACATATTTTTGTTTTGCAGGTTAAGGTTTTCTTTTTAATAAAGATACTATTTACTGTCACATGGAGGGTGCAAAAAATGTTGTCTTCTTCCTAGGGGGGCATGACAGAAAATAATTGAGAAGCGCTGCTTTAAATTAAGATATTCTCCATAAATGACAGATTTATTCTCTGCAACATGATGCATGTATGTTGTTCATCAAGCCAAAAGCCACTTAAATAGATCTTATAAAATTATAAAAATGTTCTACATTTTAACATGAGAATTATAGTTTTATCTCATATGAGAATTATAAATAGTTTTATCTCATATTTCATTATTTAAATTTAGTCGTAACATAATTTATTCATTTTTTATTCTGGACTACACACAGTGTTGCCTGGTGACCATTTCAAGCTCTGTACTTAGGGATCACTCCAAGCAGTGCTCAGGAGATAAATAATATGGTACCAGTGGTTAAACTTGAACATCCTGCATTCAAAGGAAGAGTTCAAACATTGAGTTGTTTCTCAAACTCATATTAACTTCAAAGTCTACCAGACTTTGCATGAAAAAATTAGTTTTGTGTTTCCTCAAGATTTTTACAGAATTATAAATCAAAACATTTACTGACATGATTAAGTAATGATAGTCACTCTTATATTTAGTCTTGTTATCATTACTATGTAATAATTAAGAAAATAGCTTCATGAGGTATGTCTACAAAGTTCTAAAATAATTTCTTGTTTTATTTTATCAACACATTACTTTTAAATTTCTAGTCAAATTTTCAAATATTTTGCCAGGCTATTATTTATAACTTATTTAACTTGCAATTAGACCCACAATTTAAGTGACATTCATTTGCTTTCTTCTGTTTTTATCATTAAAATAAATTAACATCGCACTTTTTTTGGTGAAAGGGCAGATTGGGTCTATAACCAGCTGTGCTCAGTGTTTTAACTCCTGGGTCTGTGCTCAGGAATCACTCCTTGTAGTGCTCAGGAACCAGGGGCTGAACTTGGGTAGACCACATTGCAAGGCAAATGCTTTAACTCCTGGTCTTTTTTTTTTTATCATCAAAAGTGGATTATTATTTGGATCACAACCAGCATACTCAGGAGCTATTTATGACTGTACTAAGGAGACACATAGTACTGTGTGCACTGAGAACCTTGTCTTACCTCTTGTTTTGTTTCTCTGGACTTAATTTCTTATTAAAATGGTATTCCCATTAATTCAAAGAAAAAAGCTTTGGTCATCTGTATTTTTCTTCTTACTTAAAATTTTCATTTTTAATCAGTATGTCAGAACTTTCATTTAGTGATTTGTTTAATCATTTATTTACATGTTCAGTCTGTTGTAGTCATAATGATTTAATACTGTTAATACTGTCAGTGTTAGTTTTATGCACAAGATGTTCCAACACCACATCCCCTACCAAAGTGTTCATTTCTCTTCATAATCATTTGTGTGTAACTCCCTCAATATCTTCTACACCACAAATTACTCTCCCTCCCATGATAAACTCAGTTCTATAACCAAGGTTATTTTGCTTTTTTTGTTAGTCCCTTACTATGATTCTTTATATGAGAAAGATCATTTTGTATCTGCCCCTATTCTTATGGATGATTTAACTCAGAATGATATTCTGCAGATTCATCAGCATCATGGCAAGTTTCCATTTTGTATTTTTAATTTTTAGCTCAATGGATAGTGGTGAAGAGATATTGGTACTTTATTGAGAAGTGTTGTCATATATTAAAATATGTGTGAAATAACAACTCCTAAAGCATGTAGAGTTTTTCAAAACAATATTACTCAATAAAAATGAGAAGCAATATGCAAACCATTGGGCCAATGCCAATGTTTAATAGTTTTTCAATATAGTAATAGCTAACATTCAGATATTAATATTCATATATCTTAATGTAAATTTTCTGGTTTGGAATCATATACAAATATTCACATTCATATTATTAATTCAACATTGCATATCATTTACTTTTAGCTTTTACTTTTCTTTCTTATTTTTTGTTTTTGGGGACTACAAATGGCTGCTCAGGGGTTATTTCTGGCTCTGAACTCAGAAATCACTTCTGGCAGGTTTAGGGGACCATATGGGATGCCAAGGATCAAATCCTGTTCAGCTGCATGCAAGACAAACACCCTCCCTGCATGCTATCATTCTACTCCCTTAATTTTAGTTTTGATGCAAGATACACATGATAAAATTACAATAACTTATATTTTGTCTTTCATCTTAGCTTATGTTTTGCTAAAGTGTTTTTGAAATATTAGTTATTTTTGTGAGTTTTTAGTATCAACCAATTTAAAAATTAAAAGCAAAGGTACAGTTTAACATGTGAAAATAGCATGGAAATCACACAATCATACTTTAGGAAAGAAATACATTAAAATTAAAAAGAATGTATTTTAATGAACTTCTTATTAAAATGTAATTCAAGAATGAAAAATTATATATTTTAATTATTTAAATAAATTTAATTATTTGAATTACATTTTAATAATTTTTCTTGATTTCATATCAATTGATGAACCATCAATATCAAATATGGCTATTAAGATATTTCGACAGAAGCAAAAGTGAATGATTAATGCTTTGGAGGTTATTTTAAATTATATATTAATGGCTAAAAGTTTCTAGTAGCATGGTACTTTGGGTAACATTTAATTCTTCACATCTTGGTGATGTTAATAAATTTGCTTTTGGGAATATTGAAGCAAAGAATAATGCACGGCTGAAGTACATACAATGTACTTCAAGTTGGGAGTCAGGTACATTGTGGAGTCAAGTATACCAAAAGAAAAACAATAAAGCAGATTTCTGTTATGTCCAGCCTGGAAAGACAGATAAACTCAATGGGGTGGGAACTGGGCTGGCCTAGACTGTACTGCAACATCAGTTTTCTGTTAGGTGTGACTCCAGGTGCATGTCCAGAGCTACATGACTCAGAACCTGTTTTAAAAAGTTTTCAGCTGGAGAGGACCAATAAAAAGGCATAGACAGAAAGTAAAATAAAATGAGACACAAAATACTGATCATGCCAGGGATGACTTCTTTAGAAAAAAGACTGGAATTAGGGTGGGCCTGAAACCCGGCAAATGTATTATTTCTCCAGCTCCCTACATCTGATATTTGTCTTTCTTAGTTGACCTTTGCATGAGTTCCTCCAGAGTTTCAAGGATCAAAAATAAAAAATGTCAAGAAATTTTAAAAAATGATATTTAATTCTTCACATTTTAATTTCTCCATTATTTTCGTGATATATTTGATGTGATAATTATATATAAAGCTTTTTTTCCTTTAAAAAAATCACCACTGTGTGCTTAAAAGATCCGCACCAAGAGAAAGTGCAGAAGAATGAAATACGGAAAAAATAAGGAGGAAATAGTGGCTTGCTATATGGACTGTTTTTATCTTAGCCTCAGCTGGAGAGAATTGTCTATTGATTAGTTAATATTCAGAGCTGAATGTTTTCTAGTTAGCTTTGCATTTGCTGAACACTAAGTAGAAAATAAGGCAAAGGAGAAAATTAATAGATGATCACTTTCTGCATGCTTCAAATCTCCTAAAAACAACTCAAGAGAAATAAGTCCCTAATTCCCTAATCTTCCTAGTTTCTTCCTCAATTATCTGCTGCTTGTTTATTTTTTTCAGTTCCTCGACTCCACCTCATCTCACTCGAAATGTTTTTGATAGGAGAAATAAGAATCTACCTATTATTTGTTATTAATTATTATCAATCTAATATATACTTACCTATTAATTATCTATTATTGCCTATTATTAATCTACCTGTTAATATTTTTAATTTTTCTTTGCTTTGTTTGGGGCCATAATCAGCAATTCTCGGGGTTCTGCCTCCTGGAATTACTCCTGGAGGTTCCTGGGAGACCATATGGGATACCTGGAACCCAATTCATGTTGAATATTTCGAGTCAAGTGCTTGAATATTCGAATCAAGTGCGTTGCCTATTATACTTACACTCTGGTGTTTAAGATCATTTTTGTTGATATATATGTATATATTGGTTTTTGGGTCACACTCAGCAGTGCTCAGGGGTTACTCCTGGCTCCATGCTCAGAAATTGCTCCTGGCAGGCACGGGGGACCATATGGGGCACCGGGATTTGAACCGATGACCTTTTGCATGAAAGGTAAACGCCATACCTCCATGCTATTTTCCGGGCCCCTGTTGATATATTTTTTAAACTTAATTATTATCCTTTATTAAGTATCTTTCCTAATTTATTTAATCACCATGTTACAAACATGTTCATAGTTGGGCTTCAGTCATAAAATGTACAATTCACTTCACCAGTACAACCTTCCCGTCACCAATGCCCACTATCTCACCTCATTCCTCAACCTCTGTCTGCATTCTATTTCTCTAACTCACTATCATTGTCATTATAGTTGTTAGTGTAGCTACATCTTTAACTGTACTCAGCACTCTTTGTGCTAAGCTTTATAGAGTGGCCTCTCTTTCCAGCTCTCATCTCTACTTTCTCTCGGTATTATTACCATACTGGCTTTTATTTTTCATAAATCCCACAAATGAGTGAGACTATTTTGTGTCTATCTTTCTCCCTCTGACTTATTTCACTCAGCATAATAGTTTCCATGCCTATCTATATAAAGGAAAATGATTTCACTTTTCCTAATAGCTGCATAGTATTCCATTGTGTATGTATATCACAGTTTCTTTAGCCTCTTATTTGTTGTTGAGCACCTGGGTTGTTTCCAGATTTCTACCATTTTTGCAATAGAACTTCAATGAAGATAGGTGTGTAGAGGGTACTTTAGTACTGTGTTTTTGTGTTTCTAGGCTATATCCCTATGAGTGATAATGCTGGATCATATAGGAGCTCAATTTTCAGCATTTTGAAGAACATCTATATTGTTTTCCAGAAATACTGAACGAGATGGCATTCCAACCAGCAGTGAAAGAGAGCCATTTTCTTTCCACATCACCACCAGCACTGCTTATTCTTGTTCTTTGTGATGTGTGTCAATCTCTGTGGCTTGAAATGGTACCTCATTGTTGTTTTGATTTGTATCTCCCTGATGATTAGTCATGTGGAACATTTTTTCATGTGCTGTTTGGCTATTTGTATTTCTTCTTTGAGGAAGTGTTTGTTCATTTCTTTCCGCCAATTTTTGATGGGGCTTTTTTCTTATTAAGTTCTGTCAGTATCTTGTATGTCTTAGATATTAGTCCCTTATCTGATGGGTATTGGGAGAATGGTTTCTCCCATTGTGTGGGAGGTTTTCATTTTACCTACCAACTTTTTCAGTTCTGTTATTCAGCTAGAAGTTTTCTGATTTCTACTCTCAGCTCCTCTTAATTATTTTTTTTCTTTTTGGGCCACACCCGGTGATGCTCAGGGGTCACTCCTGGCTATGTGCTTAGAAATTGCTCCTGGCTTGGGAGACCATATGGGGAGCTAAGGAATCGAACCATGGTCCATCCTAAGCTTGTGCAAGGAAGACATCATATCGCTTGTGCCACCACTCCGACCTCTCCTCTTAATTCTTATTAGTGGTTCATTCAGTTTGTTTCATACTTTCTTTGAGTTCTATGAATATCCTCCATATTTTTCTCTAAAGTCCTTATGAGAGGCTAAATAAGTAGCTGGCACTTTTTGGGTCATCACATCAGAGCTGCCATCTTTATTCTCTATACATGGGGAAGGCCTGCATTTTCCCCCTATTGTTACACTTGTAGTGTGGTGCTTTCTATGCTTTGCGCTGGAGTTTATTGACTATGAGATATGCATGGCCATGGAGTGGAGCAGCTTGACTCCTCTGGTTCCATCCTTCAGGTGTGGGGTCAACTCAACTCCGTTGACTTGTGTTCATGGTGTGTCCTAGTGATGACTTGTGTCCTAGTGCTGACAGCGGGTCAGGATGCACCCATGTAGAAATGTGTGAAGCTGGTGGGGAGCAGGCTCCAACTTTCATGTACAGGTAGGTCACTTAACTCTGTTGATCTGTGTTCCATAGGTTCTTAGAGGCAGTGTGGGTCCTGGCTCCTGTGGCACATTTGGATGGGCACTCTCTTCTATGTATGCTTGGCTGGTGGAGAGCCTTTGTTGATATTTTACATTTTCTATATTTTGAAAACTCTTTTAGAACCTTTCTGTTTGTGAATTTTTGAACTGTATTCCAAAAATTTCTTCATCTATGAAATTACCATATTAAGAATTTCATACAAATTGCTTAATATTTTACTAAGACAAATTAAATAGATTGAAAGTAAACTATGTTTTACAGCAGAAGATCCACATTGAATGACTTTTATTATCTTCCTATAATTTTAGCAGGGATAAAATGTCTTGTCATATATTTTCTTAATTGCAAGAAATAAAAGTCCAATCAAGGAGCTTAAATAAAGACGTTCTGTGTTAAATAATAAAGGACATAGATGAGTCTAACTATGATTAGATGTTACTGAACATAAAATGTCAACAATGAAATATACTGTCTAGTTATTCTTCTTGGGATTTCTTCAGTTTAAAGGTTCTTGAAGGGACAAAATACTGAGGGTTATCAGTTGTCTAAACTTTAAAAAGCAGGAGAAATACTCCTTTATTTCTCATAAGAGGTTTGGGTAGAATAGCATACTATGCCACCTTTTAGTTTTTACAAAAATGTATTGATCATACTTTCTTCTCCTAATAAAGCATAAAAATTGGTTCACAAGATTCCTTTTTATTCTTGTTTGCAGAATATTTAATTTTCTTAAATAAAAGCTGAACTAGATATATAATACAATATGTAATATTTATAGATATAAAAATAGAGGTATTTCTATTTACCTCTAAGGACAAGAATCTTTCTAAAATATGTGTTAATAAGAGATCATTTTTTTGGTTTTTTTTTTTTGTTTGTTTGTTTTTTGGGTCACACTCGGCAGTGCTCAGGGGTTACTCATGGCTCTATGCTCAGAAATTGCTCCTGGCAGGCATGGGGGACCATATGGGGCACCGGGATTCGAACCGATGACCTTTTGCATGAAAGGCAAACGCCTTACCTCCATGCTATCTCCCGGGCCCCAAGATATCATCTTGAAAAATATTTGGAAGTAAATTTCTATGAAGATTCAAGCATTTGTTGTTTGGTGAATCCTGTCTAGGTCTTCCCTGATGGATCACAACACATTGTGTGGCTTAAGTAACCAAATTAATTGAGCAAGATATTCAGTTTTAACTGGAGAAAATATAGAAGAAAGAAGGTTTTCATTCACCCTCACTCCACAAAAAGATGACCTGAGACCTGACTACTCATGATTCACTGCATGAGTCGGAATTGTTCTCTGAGCCCTATCTGCTCTGTTGCAAAGGAAAGTTAAAGGACAGGCCTCAGACAAGAGGAAAAATATTTGACTCTGAGTAGTCTAGAATTATGATGCCATTCAATATTTACAGTAGTTGTCTGAAAAATCGCCTAACACCTGGAAATCTTGAGCCCATGAAAATTTTGAGTTTATCTAGCAATGGGAAGGAAAGATTGGAGTAATATATCTGAGAAAAGTAGAAATATATTGCTTTGGGATTGTACAATAATGGCTTGGGTCATTTTAAGATGATTTTATTTAAACAATGTATTTCTTCAAGAGGAATCACTTTCTGCCTTTAATATATCCTCCTGTTTCATTATTCTAGCCCTTGCTTTTGTAATGTTTGTTTAATTTCCAAGGTCCATTTCTCATGTTTCTTTCTTAAGTTCTTATCATTTAGTTTCTCATTTGTGGTTTTAGATTCTGGACTTTAAATTTGAGGCATGTTGAGCTAAATGTCACCATGCAAGTGTGCCTTGCTTTACTTTAGAAAGATAAGTTGAGAGGATTTTGTTTTAATTTATTTCAAGGAGCTCAAATTTTTCTGTTTATTCTGATGAATTTTAATTAGGTGTTGTTTTAGAAAAATACTATTCTTTACAATGCCTAAGATTATTAAGCATACTGTGTTAGATGAAAGTTTATACTTCTATATTGTTTAGGGCTTTCTTGGGGAACTAGTTAACCCATTTATTTCTGTTACCTGGATTTTCATGAATTGATTGATATTTTAGTTTGTTCCTAAAAATAACTAACAGCCAGATTTATCAATGTTGTTAGGTGTCTCCAAAATTTAGGTAAAGAAGTCTATTTTTTTCTCCAGCGATGAATACTAACCTTCATTATGTAGAATTCTGGCTGAGGACAAGGATTTGGGACTGTTAAAAATAAGGAAAAGATGTGATATGTAACTGTTTTTTTTTTTTTTTTCAGAAAGAGAAGGAACTTATGGGACGTAAAGATTTTGGTCAACAAGATCAGTTTTTAATAAATTGCTCATGTAATCTTATAGGGTGGAAATTTCATTTTATTTTGAGAACTACTTACTGGGGTTTAATGTCTCAAAATATCTCCCATTGAAAGACTGATCCAAACGTCTCACAGTCCTAGGATTAATCAGCCTGCTAGCCTTCTGACAGGGCTGGTACTATTCCCAGCTCTATCTGACTTTGGACTTAGAAAACACTGAATGTCCTGCTGAGTAAACTCACTTAAATGGTTAGTGCTGTTTCTTTTCAAACCTGTCAAGAACAAATTTTATAAACAATTATTTTATATTGTCAAGACATTCTTCTATGTTTGGGATCCAAGTGATAGTGTAACATGTAAGGGACTTGTCCTGCACCAGCTGACCTGAGTTTGATCCTCAGCACCACATCTTAAGCCTGTGAAGAATGATCCCTGAACACAAAGTCAGGAGTAAGCCTTAAACATAGATGTATCTTCCCTTCAATAAATAATAAATTCCTCTATGTTCTAATAACATATTATTTAAATCATACTATTTCCTCCCCCCAGCACTGCAATGAATTTAAGTTTTTTATTTGTTTTGCTTGCTCTTTTAGAGCTTTCTTGAATTTAAATCAGATTTGAAGATAGTAGATAGATAGTTATAGGTGGTTAGCCAACCATCTTGACTAAGAATCTTTTATAAAAATTTAGAAATTAAAAACTGAGCACATGGAATTTCCATAGCTAATAGAACAAATGTTTTTCCTCAGTAAATTGTGTAATTTGAAAAGGATAAATAAAACGTTAAGTTTTCCTGATGTGCAGCTTAAATAGCTGTGTTGGAAATAAAAACCACCAATGATTCAAGGAATGATTAGGGAAGGAACTCCAGAATAATGTGGGATAAGCACTAAATCTCTGAGAATTGAAAGGATAACTTTAGACCAGTCATTAGTTTAGGGAAGTCAAGTGCCTGCTAAAGCTTATACAGATCGTTTTTATCTTCTAAACTCAATAAAAATATTCCAAATAATTCAAAGCTAAGAAGATAAAAATAAAAAAGCTAAATGTTCTCTTGGAGAATGCTTATGAACCAATAAACATAATATTATAAAAGTGAAAAAGAATATGCAATGTGTATAAGTAATATATATAGAGAGAGAGAGAGAGGAAGAGAGAAAAGAAAGACAAAAGCAGAGATACAAAGAGAACATGTAAATAAAGGAGATTATATTGCATACTAGAAAAGTTGAGGTGGAAGGAGAGTATAGAACAAAATAGGAAACACTAATAAGTAAGAAAGTATTGAGTTGGGGACCAGAATGATAGCACAGTGGCAGAGTTTTGCCTTGCATGCAGCCAACCCACATTCAATCCTGGACATCCCCAGGATCCCTTTGAGTGCAGAGCTAGGAGTAACCCCTGAGTCCTACCAGGTGTGTCCTCCCAAAAGAAGAAAGTATTGAGTCAGGCAAAAATAGGACTAGTAAATTATTGACTGAAAGTGTGGAAATAAGAAAAACTAATATCATTTAAAAATAGGTAATTTGGGGGCTGTAATGATAGCATAGCGATTGGCATTTGCCTTGCACACTACTGACCTGGAACAGACCTGGGTTCAATCCCCAGCATCCCATTTGGTCCCCTGAGCCTGCCAGGAATGATTTATGAGTGAAAAACCAGGAGTAACCCCTGAGCACCCCTGCAAGTTGTGGCCCCCACAAAAATAATTTTTGAAGATTAATTTCAATTAAATTATTTTTAACCAACTATTTTAAATTAGAATTTATAAAAACTATCCCAACCATATCAGGATAAAAGTGAAAGTATTCATCACATTTTGAATCTCTGTCTTTTATCATGGGGCTTTGGTGAAATGGATTCTTTCCTTTTTGTTTCTGTGCCAGAAGCTCACTTATTGTTATAAAAACTTTATTCATGGTCAACATCAGGTATGTATCATTCTGACTTGTCTGCTACTATAATGGGTAAAGAGACAATTGTTACTGCTACTATAGTTCATGTGATTCCATTTCTATCAGTTAAATGTTCATTACTAGCACAGGCAGTTGTTATTAGCTATCCCTCCTTTTCATTTCTTTTATTTTATATCTTAGTTTCTTCATATATCATATAGAATCATATAGAAATGATTGAATTTTTTAGAAAACTCCAGCGACTTCCCTTACTATTTTCCCCTATGCATGTAGCAAAACATATTGCAATTTCACTTCTATGAACAGGAATTTTTTTCTAGGTTGAATGGTTTCTATCAGTTATGTCTTGATATATCCTCATTTCCATTTACACTTTATTTTTATTATTTTTATTTAAAGAAAATGCATCACATAGGTGACATAACTGACCATAATACATTTGTTTCAAGCTAAGAGAATGCAGTTATTGAAAAAACATAAAAAATAGAAAAGAAAAATAAAAAGTAAAATAGAAGAGTAAAAAAGAATGAAAATAAAGTTCAGTAGCAAGCATATTTATAAAAATTATTGTATCTCCAATAAAGTCATGGATATAGTTAGAAGTTTTAGTAAGCTTTTTTTTCTAAGATGACAGGTAAAAAATTTACAATAAAAGCTTGTGTGTGGAAGTTGTTGTTGTTTGTATAGACACAGAAAAATATGGGGAAATTAGAAATTAGAAAGAAACCTTTGGCCTAAAAACAGGGAGAACTTATGCATGAAGAATCCTGGCATAAGAACAACTCCAGACACCAGGAATACTAAGTTGTCTAGCACTCTACACATTAAATAAAATTTACACTTTAAATAAAATATTATTACCACCATATAAATAATAAATTAAGCTCATCATCCAAGACACTCTTTTGTTTCTTCAGTTACAATTTCTAATCTTTACTAAAATTTTCAAGTTGTTTATTTTTACTTTTTGTAATATTTCATACATATATCAAGATATCTTTTATTGTAGAAATTATAGTGAATATATGGTAATAGTTTAAGGTCTTTAATAGTTCTTTGAGTGTTGTTACTCAATGCAGTAAGAATATAACTAGAAATTGTTTCATAATTGCTACAGAAATTTCCTTAAAACCTCTGACTTCAGTTCTCAGCATTCATTGCAGTGTGTAAATAAAGCTTCTCTAAACAACATAAAGCAGTATTTTTAATATTTCTAGTAAAAAATAGAAAAATATGTGTTACTCACTACATGGCAATAAAAGTTTTTACTACTTACCATATAAATGAGCTTGAAGTCAATTGGAAGGGGGAAAAAAACAAAGCAACTTTTTAAAGAAAGAAACTCACAATGAGCCTAGGTATTTTTAAAAGTCATTGCAAGGAAAGCTTGTTTTTTAATAATTAAGAATTTTTTTATTCAATGGCTCATATTCACTATTTTCTAGTTTATATCAAAACAAATGATCCTGTTTATTTTCCAGAGAGGAAAGTAGATTGACACCAGTGGGTTAGCTTTATTTAAAAGTTTACTAGAAGGTTTTATATTTTAATATTGTTACTTATATTTCTAAATTATAATTTAAATTTTCATTAATGCTAAAAGCTGATTTTTTATTTCTGTCACATAATGAGTACTATTATTTAAGTGCACACACATTTTCATCACTTTCCTCATATAACTTTTGCAGTTAATATATTTTAAACTTGAAAATTAGGTATTATTAAATAATACATGTGTCACTTGGAAGTTTAATTTTGTATTATGTGTAATACTAGCTACTGAAGCATGTAAGACTTTTTTCTTATATTGGCTCTATATACAAATATTTTCATTTATTTTTTTGAAAGCAGGAGGAATGAGATCATTATATTGGCTTTTGTTTTCTCCCAACAATCAGGCATAGTGCAGGTAAGGGTTTGTTAATCAAGTGAGCAAGTTGAGATAATATGAAATATAAAGAGAAGATGTATAAATCACAGTATAAAATTATGAAGATTGGGATCTGTCAAATTTACTGCATGTATATGTAATTCTCAACAGTTGCCACAGAGGCTGAATTGGAAGCATCATGTGTATGAAATTTCCTATATTTTTAATGTGTATGATGGACTAGATTTTCTGAAATAGTAAACTCTTTCAACTTAAACAGTTAAAAAAGAACAAAAACAAAAATAATTATTTTAAAATGCCAATATACTTGAAAAAATTTTATATATAAAAGGGACTCAAAAGTCATTCTTTTGGGGGCCCAGGAGATAGCAAGGAGGTAAGGTGTTTGCTTTTCATGCAAAAGGTCACTGGTTTGAATCCCGGTGCCCCATATGGTCCCCCCGTGCCTGCCAGGAGCAATTTCTGAGCATGGAGCCAGGAGTAACCCCTGAGCACTGCTGGGTGTGACCCCCCCCCCAAAAAGTCATTCTTTTGGGGGAATTATTTTACTGGAGGATTCAACTGAGTGGAGCCTTTTTTGTTGAAATTAGAGGAACAACACAATTTTATTTTCAGCCTAAGATGCCTATGTATGGATTTGGTGTCATGTTTCAGTGGAATTCAAAAAAGAAGAAATAAAAATATATCTTATTTAAGAATGATTTGTGCTTTTAAAAAATATATGCTCTCATTCATTGTCACTATGTACCTTAAGTATTACTGTGAAAGATTTGTTATTCACTTTTGGTCACAATAAAAAAATATTTAAAAATATATGAAAATGGACAGCAGGAAGGGTGGGGAAAACTTGAAAAATATATGAAAATGTTTAAAACATAATGTGCTGTTGTTATAAAAAGTTGTGTAAAAATTTTAGAGCTGTATGGAACTCAACTAAATTTGTAAGCCATTATGCAAATGAAATTGAAGAATATTTACCTGCTTCTACAAAGTATCAATATACTATAGCTGCCTGTTAAGATTCCTGGCCATTATAAATGCAGGATTTAGAATACCTATATTTTCATCACTCTTAGGGAATTAATCCTGTTTATGCTCCTTAACTGAAGAAATAAAACCAAATTTTCATTGGAGAGGGGTTGATAAAGAGGTAGAGATAAAATGAGTGAATTAATAATGTGTTTATTCTTTACTTCAATTTTTGAAATCCCTTTCACATATGTTAGATCTGCCTGCTTTCTCCAAATTTCACCAGGGAAGCTGTTAGCATGGTACAAAAATAAATGGACAACTTTTATAACCTTTTAAAAGTATGGTATAACAATAAAGCATAAAAATGGATCTTAAAGATAAGGTACTACAGATGCAGCTGAGACTGCTGAAAATCCCAGGGAAAATATGTGCTTGCCATTCAATTAGTAATGACATACATATGCTTTCAAATATATTTCCTTTTTCAAAAAATAAACATATAACTGGTAAATTAAGAAGGAAAATATTCTGTCAAAACCAAAATCAAATAACACATAGATTATTTTAAATAATAAAATATGCATAGTAATTTGTAACACCTTTTAGTCAACTACTATTTTACTTTTCTATTTACCAATGTTTTAAATTTTGGTTTTGGGTCACACCCACAGTCCTCAGGGGGGTACGCCTGGCAGGCTCAGGGGGCCATATGGGATGTCAGGATTCGAACCACCTTCTGTCCTGGTTCCGTAAGCAAGGCAAACACTCTACCACTGTTGTATCACTCTGGTCCCTGTTTACCAAATTTAATACAAGTTGTAAGTGCTTAAGAGTGAAACAAATACAGGTAAGAAGACTTCTGTTCTTCAAAGCAAAAGAAAGAGTTAGTTGAAGGTCTGAAACAGTATCATTCTACTAAAAGAAACTATTTTTATAGTCTCTATTTAAAGTATCAAAAGCTTTGTATATGATAGTAGAGTGAACTTATTATTAGCAATGGGAAAAACAGGTTTCCATATTTAGAAACCACTCAACATTCATGAACATAGAAATTCCAGGCAAACTTGAAATCTCCTGTTGGCATCTTAGTTGATTTATCCTTGGCAAGAGACTGTGTTTCTTTTATTTCTTTTCTTAGAAGGGTAAAATAGTTGTCTCAAACAAAACTTAAATTAATGCTTTCTTCAAGTTGCTTTTAGTGGAAGCTGTACATAGGCATTGTAGAAAATTAATAAGTACACATAATAAGAACCATAACTTTAAAATACATACTCAATTTTAGCAACTTACTGCATGATCTATTTGTTTTTCTCCACCTCCCCCTAACTCTTCTTCTCTTTCCCTCACTCTCTAAGTTAGAAAAATAAAAAGGTGCATGAATATATTCTTTTTACCAAAATATAATCTCTCTTTATATATTCATAGATTATGCAATTTTAGGCAATAGATCTCACATTTCTACTCTATGGAATTAAATTAAGTCAACCAATTAATTAAATTTTATGGAATTAAAATTCCATAACCTTTAATAATTAGAGGACAGATTTCTGTAAGAAATGATGTTGAGTGTCAACAGTTATATATTTAATGTGGTAAATATATTTAACTTTAAATGTGTATCTATCATTGCTCTGATGAAGACAAAGGACTTTCTAAATTTCTGAAATTTTTGAAGACTCATTGGCTGCGTAGTTGATAGACATGAATTTTTCTGATTAAGTAACATTATTCTTAGTTGTACAAATAAGTCTCAAGAACACTTCTAAAACTTCATAATTTCCCTATTTTGCAGGAAATGCACACCTAGCAGTACTCAGTGCTCTAATATATATACATTTTTAAAAGAAAGAATTTGCAAAATTATTGTCTAAACATATTGCAGAAATCGAGGTGGATTCTAAGATAGTACATCAGGAACACTCACATCTAGAGTAATCTTATTACGCTGTTATTATTTCATGTATAGATCTTTAGTTAATATTCAGAGAAAGCATCTGTGAACATCAGCAATTCCCTGCTTTTTTTCTTTACCCCAACTTTTTATTTAAAAACTTTATTTTAGCCAGAATGATTTGAAGCATTGTAAATGGTAGGACTTCATGCATATGGTTCCAATACCACAAGCTCTACCAGAGTGCTGATCTTCACCATTATTTCAGTGATTTTCCTTCAAATCTCTCAACCCATCTTACTGCCACGGTAAGCTCAGTACTATATACCAGAATGTATGATTTATAGTTTTTTGCCCTTTTTTTACTCCTTTGCTATGCTTTTTATATACCGTATACATAAGAAAATTAGTTAACTACTTACTACTACTCATATATATATGCAGAAACATTAATATTCTCAAATTTTTAAGTTCATTATTTCACCTTAAAGCATGGTATATAGAATTATACTGTCTTTTGAACTTCATAAAATATTTTAAAATGTAACTTTATAGTTATATATTTTACTTAAAAAGAAAGAAAAAATAAAATGATTAAAGAGAGAGAACTCAGTTTTTAATCAGACCAGACTTCGTAGTAAGGTCCTTTGGACATTGTAGAAAACAGCCATAGACTGACTAATAACCAGCGTCTGAGAAGGCCTGTAAAAATTAGTCTTGGTTCTGTTTTGAAACAATAGTTGATATAATGTACTTCTATAATAGATAACTGTACACTTAGCATTTCCTATTAATAGTTCTATGAATGGGAAAATAAGTAAATATAATCTACACATTCCAGGCTGCAAAACAATTTATATATTACTTTACTTTTTCATCTTTTAAGCCAGAATTCGAATGCAATTTCTTTTTATAGTAATTTGATTTTCAAATCACCCCATAAGATTTTGCTATTATTTAAAAAAGAAGAAAAGAGCAATAGTTGTTGAATGATATTCAGCAAAATTTTTGTAGTATTTAGCATCACTATTCAACCTCTTACCTGTTTTCTGTCCCTTGTGTTCAAGTCCCTCATGTTCAAATGTTTGTGCCAGAAATTGAACTGATCTAGGGAAACCCAATTAAATCTTACCATGTTAGAAAAGCACAAAATAATTATTTTTGGGTTGTTTTAAAAAAGAATGAAAATTAGTTTGGATGTGGAATAAAGAGAGAGAGGAAAAAAAAATCAATAAATTAAAAGCAGCCAGAATCACAGAAACAATTGACATTGATTTCATTCCAGTAGACAGGGTCAGCCAAAAAGTTGGCAAACTGTTTGGAGAAGGCACATTTGGTACATGGGAGAAATAAAAGAGAGTTGAGCTGGAAAGGAATCAAAGCTAATTGTACCAAAGGGGCAATCCAGAGTATGTTCAGCAAACATGGTCATCCTCTAATTTCATTTTCATTTTAAGATATTAGGTCATGTTTTTGATTACAAAAAGTTCCAAAACCAAAACATTAATCTTCAATTAGTTATTTTCCTGCATCTCTTTTCAATATAGTCCAACTTGTATTTGTACATAACAAAGACTGCTGATGCTTCCTTATTCTAGAGATTTTATGAATGTTCACGAAAATATTTGAAGTAAGAGGAGTTTTCTACAAAGGTACTATATACACCTAAGTATTTTATTTACTCGACAACCAAATGTAGACATTACTGCTTCTTGCATAAAAAGCAATATTGTTTTTTATAATAAAAGTTTCCCCAAACTTTCTTCCTGTTAAATAAAGCTAAATTGTATTTAAAGTTCATCTGAATATTTAAATGACGTATTTATCAACTGTCATTTCAGATGGTCAATCGTATCAAGGGCTTTAGATTTGGTTTAAAACAAAATATTCCAGGTGTTCCTTTCAGATGACCACATTTTGGTTGCCACAAAGGTTATGTAGATATAAATATCTGGCATCTACCTATTTGGTGACATACTTGGGACATCTAAATTGTGTGTGTCTAGGAATGAAATTTCTCAAGATCTTCTGTCTTTGTAACATAAATTTAATACCACTGAGATCAACTTTTTAGCCAGCAGAGAGCAAGGCTCTAATCTGCTGCTTTCATTTTTTTTTCTCCTCAAAGTCATTTTTTCCTCTTTTTCTTTGTGGACATCTGACCTAAACTTGATAGAGTCTTCAGATTTTTACAAGGTCAGTTATAAATTTACTTAAACATGATTATTTTGTCCTAGCCTTCAAAGCATCAAAATTTAAGTATAAAAATATTACTTGACTACTTTAGGTGATAAATTACAGGCTCTGAAGCGATAACATGACATCATTTTGTTCTTTTTCTTATAATATTTTCTGCTGTGGCAAACAAATCCTGCGGAAAATTTTCTTAGCTTTTTGATAAGTTATTCTAATCTGGTTAAAATAACAACAAAAAGTGAGTCCCCAGAATGCTTGACTTCATAGATGACCTCTAGTAGGATTTCAGATGCTCAACACTAAATCAGACACCCAAAGTTATGCAAAAGTGTGTATGATAAGACATTTTGAAGACGTTTTCATATAATGCATATTATATATGTTATATATTTTCATATAACGTGTGTTTTAAATAATTTTTAAACACCATGGTTACAGAAATGTATATACTTGGTTTTCAGTCATAAAATTTATACCCTTTTACATATGGAATTTTCTACCACCAAAGTCTCCATCTCCATCTATGTATAGGAAATTTCATGACTTTATTTTCCTAACAGTTTCTTAGTGTCCCATTGTGTAGATCAGGGGTGGCAAACACGAGGCTCCTGAGCCGCATGTGGCTCCCGGCCAAAATGAATGCGGCTCATTGCCTCTTATTATTTTGTATACCGTGGCGCTTTGCCAAGTTTGGATTTTGTTCTGCTGCTTCTGAGGAGGGACCTCTGAGGAGAGATCTCCAAGCGTGTAGTCCCGTCTTCCATCCCTCGGAAACAACTGCACGGGCCAGGGAGCAGTGGAACCCATGTGCCACATGTTGGGTCACATCTTGCCCTGAGATCTCAGTGTGGAGGACGCAGCACACCCTCACCATCACTGCAGGATATTTAACCTCACTCAAAATAGCAAAATGCAATATGTGTTTAATATATTATTGTTAAAATTATATGCTTTTGTGTGAGTGCTTGTCTGTTTTGGCAGGTCACTGTGTGGTGTGGCTCTCTGACTCTCACAGTTTAAAATTTTGGCTCTTAGTATCGAACTTGTTTGCCACCCCTGGTGTAGATGTACCATGGTTTCTTTAGCTTCTCATCTGTTGTCAGACACCTGGCATTTCCATATTCTGGCTATGGTAAACAGTGCTGCAATAAACATAGCAGTATAAAAGGCATTTTCATATTGTGGTTTTGAGTTCCTAGAGTATATCCATAGTCTTGTATTGCTGGATTATATAAAAGCTCAATTTCCAGTTTTTTTTTTAAATATCCATATTAATTTCCAAAAATACTGGGCTAGACAGCATTCCCACCAGCAATGAATGAGTTCCTTTCTTCCTGAATTCCAGCCAGCACTGGTTGTTCTTGTTCTTTGTGATATGTGCAAGTCTCTGTGCTGTGAGATGATGCCTCAATGTTCTTTTGATTTGCTTCTCCATGATGATTA
>PVKC010001803.1:0-25220 GCA_004027635.1 Crocidura indochinensis
GTTTTTTTGTTTTGTTTTATTTCTTGAGATATCTCTAAATGATTTGATTCTGTAAGTTGCTCTCTTTTCTGCTCATGTGTTCTTTGGATATGCTTCACTGTTGTTTCAGAAGGTATCTGAAATAATCTGAGATAGTAATTTGGGTAATCAAATGAGCAAATACTATATATTGTAGGAAGTAATTTCCATTACTGAGAATGAACACATGTGTTTTATTTTGAAGTCAGATATTTTCATGAAGATGTTACTATTAGATATAAAATTATAAATCATAAAAGTGACTAAATGGGCATCTTGAAACTAAAGTATAATATAGCCATGACATGATGCTATAGTATCATGGTAACCTTTAACAAGGAGATGAGAAACAATGGCCAATAAAGTTAAGTTCTTTTTCTTTTCTTTTGCTCATGGGCTTTTCTCAGTTCATTGCTCAGGTTATTCAGGGTGATGTTGAGGAGACCATGGAGTGCCAGGTATTTAATCTGGGAATTCTGCATGCAAGGTCTGTGCTCTTTAAGCACAATCTTAATAAAATTAAATATGTTAATGTATTAATGCTTAATGTAGACCTTTAAGTTATCTTCCCAGTCTTTAGTCTATAGATGGAATTAAAGTCTTTGATAAAGTTAGGATTTTCCAATTCTTTGAACCAATCTAACTTTGACAATGGGATGAAACTTCTAAAGATGCTCATTCATTCAGAATAGGTTTCGTTACTACCAACTGCATTCTGGACTGGGAGGTATAGTATTGCTACTCCAAATGAACTAGGGATATTAGGTTGACATATTAAGCATAAGATCTAAAAAACTTTTCATTTATAGAATTATCTTAGAAAAGACTCAAGCCTTTTTGCTATTCCAAAGGAACCACCTAATTTTGACAAGGTTAAATGCTCATTTCTAGAGCTCAAACCATATAGGACTAGTATTCAATGAATAATTGATTGTGATGTGTTTTGATGATGGAAAAGGGCTGCAAAATGGTGCTTGAGGGCTATGTTCTGCTCTGGGGTTGTGGTCGCACAGCTCACCCCCAACACTCCCAACTGAGCTTGGGGAGACCATGTGGTACTGATATTAAATGTGAGGCTTCCACATACAAAGTATTATAGCCCTTTAGATTGAAACATGACTTTTTTATAGTAATAATTTTTATTTTGGCCAAAGTGGACTATATAACTTTCACAGTAATATTTTACGTACATATTAACATTGAATCAGGGGAATTCCCACAACCAAAGTTGACCACCACCTTCGTTCCCAGCATGCATCCATATCCTCCACCCTTAGCCCCAGACTGCTAGTATAAGTGATCCCCTCCGTGTCTAGCTTGTTGGAGATTGGGTATCGATTCTGTTGTCATTGCCTTTGGATTTGGTGTTTGAGTTCGATCATTACTATTACTGCTTAGTGATCATACACTGTTTGGTCTTGCTCTATTCTTTCCCCCTCACTTTGAGAGGCGGAACAAGATGGTTCAAGTTATGTGATTCTGTTTGAAGGAAAGAAAAACATAAAATGGCGCAAAAATCAAACAAACAGAAAATGGGAGGAGTCTTCTAGGGCTCTAAACATCAATTTGAGAGAAGGTAAAAAGGAAGAGAAACACCACAACAATATAAAAAAGAAAGATCAAACAAAAAAATCTAATAAACACTACAGCAATAAAGGCAAGCACCACACAATAACCATGGTCCTGAAATAAAAACAACAGAGCATAAAAAAATGAAAACAGTAACAAAACCAAAAAAATTATTTTTTGTTGCTTTTTTTCTGCATAGGCATAGTATATATT
Source organism: Crocidura indochinensis (assembly GCA_004027635.1). Taxonomy (NCBI): domain Eukaryota; kingdom Metazoa; phylum Chordata; class Mammalia; order Eulipotyphla; family Soricidae; genus Crocidura; species Crocidura indochinensis. Next base: position 1,801 of record PVKC010001803.1, read on the forward strand.
GGGGGAAATGTGACTATTTTTAAACATTTTGGGGGAGGTTCAGGTATACCATTTGTGCTCTGTGTTCAAGTATCACTCTTGTGTGGTTGGAGGTGGAGGGGCATATGGGGTACCTGGGATGCCTTGCCTTGCATGCCGGATCAGCCGCGTGCAAGGCAAGAACTTTTCTCTCTAACTGTACTATCACTCTAACCCTAAATGTGACTTTAAAAAAATATTAGTTGTCAAGTTAGTTTCTGTCTCATATTCCCTATCCCTCGAGCCCTCTGCCTCCAAGTGCTCTCCTTAATGAACCAGATGGCAAATGTATGATATAATAGGCATGATAACCATCAACCTAGATTTTTTTTAGGCTATCCAAACTTTTTCTTATGTGTCTTGATTTCTTTTGGGGAGCAGGGGTTGGGAGTAGGGGTTTTGGCCCATATTCAAACAGTGAAGAGGGGCTATTCCTGCTCTGTGTTCAGGGTTGACCCTGGCTTTGGAGGACTTATACAGTGTTGGTAATTCAAACCAGGGCTGGCCACATGTAAGGTAAGTACAGTATCACCAGCCTGTCTTGATATTGTTGTCATTGTTTTTGTTTTTTAGAAAAATAACTTCTGCAAGCTACTGACATGTCAGCATCCATTTAGTCTCCTCCACACCCTCTTGCTGCCAGAATGGTCTGTCTTTGATCTATCTAAAGACAGTGTTCCACTTGGGTTCTAGATTTCAATCCTTCACCTATGTGGGAGCACCATGTCAGCTGTTCTCTTTTTTTTTTTTTTAAATTTTTTTGTGGTTTTTGGGTCACACCCGGCAGTGCTCAGGGGTTACTCCTGGCTCCATGCTCAGAAATTGCTCCTGGCAGGCACGGGGGACCATATGGGGCACCGGGATTCGAACCGATGACCTTTTGCATGAAAGGCAAGCGCCTTACCTCCATGCTATCTCCCGGGCCCAGCTGTTCTCTTTAACCACTAATCTTCCCTTTCTCTCAGCTCTCTTCTTTAGAATAAATGTGAAATTCATGCTGCCAATTTCTTCTCTCTTCAAGGGAAAAGGCCTCAGGCATTCTTGCTCCATCACAAACTTCCATTCCCAGGCACTGCCTTATTTTCCTGCTCCTCTCTCTAGTATAACTACTTGGAAGAGTTGAATGTTCTGTTTGCAATTCTTACTTCCCTTTCTCCGTCATACCCTCTATGCCTTAGCGATTCCTCCTATAATGTCCTAAAGCTCTCTGTCCCCAAAGTTACTGGTATTTTATTTTTTCTGTTCAAGAAGCTTTTGAATTAATGGTTTAATGAATGATCATAATTTTCCAAGTTTGTGGGTTAGGGCAGTCTTAGTATTCTTTGGAGCCTTTAGTACTCATCTATCCCCTGGCTACACCAAAGTATCCCTATGGGGCTGCTCTGCTGGTAGCAGGGGGTAGAACCTGGACTTCTCCCAGAAAAGCCTGTGCTATATCTCTCAGACTCGCAAGTAATTTTTTTGATGAGAATACCAGCCATTGCCTTTTTGCTTTCTTGCTTGCTGGTAAAAATTTTTAAGGGGGATTACTTCATAGTCTTTTTTTTTTTTTTTTGGACCACACCCAGTGACCCTCAGGGACTACTCCTGGCTATGTGCTCAGAAATCATTCCTGATTATATAGAAAGCCAGGGATTGAACTGAGGTCTGTCCTGGACAGCCACATGCAAGGCAAAATGCCCTACCACTTTGCTATTGCTCCGGCCCCTACTTCATAGTCTTCATCTTGCAAAACTAGAATTTTACCTGGCCTATAACTTTGGTATAGTTTTTATGGTAGCCCATTCTTTTGGAGAAAACTGATAAACTGTATTTTATAGGTGGATATGGAGCTACAGCTTTAAATATGAAACGTGATCCTTTACACATTAGAACCAAAGGAGAAGAATTTCCCTTGACTCTGGGCCGTGATGTGTCTGGTGTAGTGATGGAATGTGGACTTGATGTGAAATATTTCAAACCTGGAGATGAGGTGAGTTGTGAAATGCCACAATTTCTTTTCTGAGTGTGCAATGTTTGTCTTTCTTATTAGTTTAGAAATACATCTCACATCACTTTTTCACTTTTTCAACATCATTTTTTTTTGTTTTGTTTTTTTGTTTTTGGGTCACACCCGGCAGTGCTCAGGGGTTATTCCTGGCTCCATGCTCAGAAATTGCCCCTGGCAGGCACGAGGGACCATATGGGGCACCGGGATTCGAACCAATGACTTTTTGCATGAAAGGCAAACGCCTTACCTCCATGCTATCTCCCGGCCCCCTTCATTTATTTTTTTCAAGAGATACATTTATGGTTTTTTTTGGTTTTGTTTTGGGGCTATACTTGGTCATGCTCTGGGGACTACGTGGTTCTGGGGATTGAACTTAAGCTCCTACCTGCAAAGGTGTGCAGGTGGCCTTTAGAGCCATTTCCTCCATCCATCAGGTATTGTGAGCTTTGACAAGAGCCCTTATTTTCTTGGTTCTCTTGTTACATTTCTCATAAATAGTTCCAAACAACAACTATACTTGAATTTTCTCTATCTAGTGGGTAAGAAACAAAAACTTGTAAAATATATAGGATTGGTACTGAGTTTTTCTCTTGAATTAGTCTTTTATTAGTAGTTTCTACCTTATACATTAGATTGTTTTAAAATCAGATTTTGGGGCCGGAGTGATAGCATGGCCTTGCACATGGTTGACTTAGGTTCGATCCTTGGCATCCCTGATAGTCTCCCAAGCCTGCCAGGAGTTATTTCTGAGCACAGAGCCAGAAGTAACCCCTAAACACCACCAGGTGTGGCTGAAAAACCAAAAAGAAAAAATCTGTAGAACTTTAGTATAATCATCTACCATTTGTCATTTTGAACTTTGATAGCAAAGATTAAACTAAACTCATAAGGGTGCTACCTACCTCTGGTGGCATTGGAAGGTTCAGAGCTCTTGGGAACTGGACACCAAAGCCTCACATGTGCATGGCATGTGCTTTCACTTGAACCACATCCCTGACCACCAGAGATAGTGTTCCTTAGGTGTCCTGAGTCCTAGCTTCTTAAATGGGCTTGTGATTCCATGTGAGCTTACATAACTGAATGGGGGTATGGTTGAGGCTTGGGATCATGAAAATTTTGTGAACAGCCAAAATTTTCAGAAGGTACAACAACCCAAAATTCAGAATCAAATGCTTCATGATTTTGAGGCATTTCTGATATCACTGACCTATGTGACATTTGTCTGGCCAAAAAGTGATCATGAATGGGAAAAGATTTAAGAAGCCTTAATCTAAGTAACTAATAAGTGCAACTGGGTAACTGGCATCTACTTCCAATGTGGCTTGAAGTGTTATATCTGAAACTACATGATGTCATTTTTTGATATCATGTGAAAACTCTCCTGTTTGGAGGTGTTGTTTACTTCTGCTTTTTTTGCAGAAGTATGTATTTAAGAACACCCTGAGCTAAAAAAATACCTTTTTCTAATGAAGATGTCATATGTATGTGTTGCAGGTCTGGGCCGCAGTGCCTCCCTGGAAACAAGGCACTCTCTCAGAGTTTGTTGTTGTTGGTGGGAATGAGGTAACTCACCAGTCCTGCTGAAATGCTCTTAGAAAATAAAAACAAAGACTAACAAATATTTCTCAAAGAACTGCTTATTTTTACAGGTTGGCTTCATGTTTTGTGGATAGTTTTGAAAAAGCTAAGACAGAAATTTTTGAAAGATTAAAAAAGTATTTAAGGCTGTTTAATAACACAGCCTGCTAAAGTGCTGGTCTTTGGCTGGTAGAGCAGGAATTTGTAGTGAAAACTAGAGATTTGACTATGCTTCTGATTTTCACCCAGTATAAATAGTTGGAACCAAGTATTCAAATTGAGCATAGTGATTAATCTTAAACAGAAGCATGGCCGTATAAAACTGTTGGAAATAATTTGAAAAACAGGAGTCTAATCAAATACATTCAGGAAGCCTGGCAACTTGAATAGTGGGAAGGAGGTTAACATTCAGGAAATTGTCTACAGAAGGGAGGGTAGGAAGAAAAAAAGTGGGTATTAACTGAGATTCGAGAAGTCTGGAAAGATTACCTTCCAGTAAATGGGAGCAAAGGAAACAGCTGATCTTAGAAACAAATTAGATTGCCTTTATGAGGGCTTGGGTTTTATTTGGATTTATTTCTAGGTATGGCCTGGACTAATGGAATTATTGAATGTAGTCTTTTTTTGTGAAGCATGGAGGAACTGTATCTGATAATATAGCCTGTAAAATATTACTGAGCCTCTGTTGCAGATTGGATCATTTGGAGACTATTCCTTAGGGCAAATATTGAGTTACTATATTAATAAATGCTAAACCTGCAGAGTCTTACAGACTTACCTCTGAAAGCTATTGGATTTGTCTATAGAAATATGTAATTGTGTTCATGAGTTTATAAGTCATCTTTTATTTTGACGTCACTTATTGTTTCCAAATTGAGGTCTCCCTCAAGCCCAGATCACTCACTCACACTCAAGCTGCCTCATTGCCATATGTCGCTCTCACAGCCTGGTCAGCCATCAACAAGATTGGTGGCCTGGATGACAAGAATTGCTCTGGAAAACGGTAAGTATTTATGTATTTTATATAAATTCATGATAGAATAATAGCTTGGAAGTTTTCTTCATTTTACTCTAGGCTCTTTATTAGTCAGTTTTTCAGAAGAAATAAGCAAGGGTCATATATAAGAAGAGCAGTTGTTACATCAGCACATTAAACAGTTGCCAAAGGACTCTCTTTGTGTCACTTTGGACTTTTTGTTTGTTTTGTTTTTGGGTCACACCCAGTGATGCTCAGGGGGTTATTCCTGGCTCTGCACTCACAAGTCGATCCTGGCAGGCTTGGGGGACCATATGGGATGCTGAGAATCAAACTAGAGTTCGTCCAGGGTCGGCCGCATGCAAGGCAATGCCCTACCACTGTGCTGTCACTCCAGCTCCATTACTTTGGACTTTTAAGCTTCATTCTGTTAATAAGTCCAGTCAAATAGGAATCAAAGATTTTAAATGTGTAGTTAGATTGTAAAATAGTGCAAAATTGCAGTTGGAGAGATAGCATATGGTAAGTTGCTTGCCTTGCAGTTGGCCTCATATTATCATCTACTCATGACCAGAATGATCCCAGAGCATATAATCAGGAGTAAACCCTGAGTTCTTCCAAACTGAGTGATCAGGTGTGGGTTCCAAACCAAAATATTTAATAGTAATAAAATAGTGCAAAGTTACGTATGTGACTCTCTGGGGGAAGAGCCTATTACATTTATCAAATTCCTAAAAATGTGAAGTCACTCATATAGTTTGTAAAGAACAATGCCCAGGTGCTCTTTATGCCTCTACTAGTCAATATCCTAAGCTAAATATGATTCTGGTAAAACTAGATATGGAGAAAATATAGAACACTGTTGAGTTTTTTTTGACTGAATGTTGATATTCTTTAGGTCCATTCTAATGCTTCATGGCTTTGAATGTATGTATATTTGAGGTAGTGACAGTATAGTGAGTAGGAATATCTTTGATGTATTTGAATTCATGTCCAGATGGTGTTGATGTGTATCTAAGTGGCCACAGTCACTTCTCTTCTGTGACTTTTGTTTTTTAGGGTTAATTTAGAAAACCAGAGACATGCATGTGTGGGTGTGGTATATTTAGACACTCAATACATGGAGTTGCTTTTAGAAACACTGAGAATTATAGTCTTTGTATTTCATAAATTTAGCATAATAGAGAAAAATGATTATTTTATTTTTTTGGTGAGAAACTAGCTACAAGAATTATTTTCGAGGACTGGCAAGATATAGAGGGATTAAGGCATTTTCCCTGCATGTGGCTGATCCTGACCCAATCCCTGGCACTGCATATACCCCACCCCTACCACCAAGTACTGTTGGGAATGATCCTTGAGCACAGAACTATAAATAAGCCCTAAGAATAGTTGGATGTGATTCTAAAAATCCCCACATATTTAGGAAGAGAAATTTTTTGTTGTTTTTGGGTCACACCCAGCAGGCTCAGGGGTTACTACTGGCCCTATGCTCAGAAATCACTCCTGGCAGGCTCAGGGGACTATATGGGATTCCAGGATTTAAACTACCAACCTTCTGCATGCAATGCAAAGGTTTTACCTCCATAATATCTCTCCGGCCCCAAAAGAGAATATTTTTTAATTAATTAAAAATTAATTAAATGAATTCTTGAATCACAGTGAGATACACAGTTACAAAGTTCATGATTGAGCTTCATCCATACAGTGTCCCCTTTGGACACATTTCCTGCCACCAGTGTCCTCAATTTCCCTCCAGTCCTCTCCCCTGCCCTGCCTATATTGCAGGCAGTTTTCTTGTCTCTGTCTCTATTTTCCTTTTGAACACTGATTTTCTGTATTGTTACGAATATCACTTTACCTCCTTTCAACACCCAGTTCTTGTCTAGAATAATCATTTTCAATTATTGCTATCATAGAGTTTTATTTTCTGCCCTAACTGCACTCCCCTGCTCTTTGTGACAAGCTCCTTTATGATGTGACTACTCCTACCGAGGATTAATCTTCCTGATCCTCTTCTCTTTTGTCTTTGGGCATTATTACCATCTTACCCCCTTTTTTATATCCCACAAATAAGTGCCATCCATTATTCTAAGTCTATTCCTTTCCCTCTGACTTACTTCACGCAACATAATAGTCTCCATATTCATCCCGTATAAGCAAATTTTATGACTTCATTTCCCTAATAACTGTATAGTATTCCAATATGTAGCTGTACTACAGTTTCTTAATCCACTCATCTGTTCTTGGGTACTTATGTTGTTTCTAGATTCTGGCTATTGTGAATAGTTCTGCAATGAAAGTAGAAGTGCAGATGTCTTTTTTGCATTGTGATTCTGGGCCCCTAGGGTATATTCCCAGGAGCAGTATTGCTGCATTTTGGGCACTCAATATCTAGTTTTTTTTTTTTTAGGAATGTCCATATTGTTTTATCAAAAATAAAGGTTGGACCAGTCAAAATTCCCACCAGCATAGAATAGGAATATTTTTCAAGAGGTATAGGATAAATTTTGATAAAATTTTCTAATTTTTGTTAGTATAGATTATGCAGATTAAATATCTATTTTTTTCTGTACTCCTGATGTGAAGCCTCACACTGTGCTGTTAATGTATTGTATTATAGAACTTCCCATCCCATTTAACTTTTGGTCCTTTGCTGGCAGTGCTCAGGGATCACTCATGGTTCTGGCATTCTGGGATCAATTCTGGTGGTGCTCACATAGCCATGCAATGCGTGCAATCAAACTCCAACATCAGGATCTCACACATACAAATACTCTTCCATTGAGCATTTATTTAGGCTGAGAACTGTCTTTCTGAAAGGAGAGTGTAGACTAAAGATAACCCTGTTTTTTTAAGTTTTTGGACTTGTCTTCCTTGATGCTACCATTTTGGTCAAACATTTTGTTTAAATTAAATTTCTGTGAGCAAATATATATATATATATATATATATATATATATTTTTTTTTTTTTTTGGTTTTTGGTTTTTGGGTCACACCCGGCAGTGCTCAGAGGTTACTCCTGGCTCCATGCTCAGAAATTACTCCTGGCAGGCACTGGGGACCATATGGGGCACCGGGATTCGAACCGATGACTTTTGCATGAAAGGCAAACGCCTTACCTCCATGCTATCTCCCGGGCCCAGCAAAAATATTTTCTAATGGGTTATCTTAGTTAACAACCTTACAAAAATCTTTCTCAGGATATTTTTAGATTTTTTTTATCATTATAATATGATCTTTATTATCATTTAGTCTGTACAGAGGAGATCAATGTTAGTTATCGAAGAGTCTTTTTTCTAACAAGTTAGTAAAAACAAACAAAATAACAATCATATAAGCATTTTGAAGATTTTATAAGTTTTTTTATAACAAAGAAATTTTTTAAATTATTTTCTAAGAGTTCAATACTATTTACATATTACTTTCATTATATAGTCATATTTCTGTAACAACTGGGTATCGATGGGACAGGGGATAATTTAATATTGATAAATATTAGGTATTACTAGAAACTTCCCAATGAAGTACTGTACTGGTTACTGGCTTATTCATAGTTTCTTCATGATGTATTCATGAAGAATACATGAATAGTTTAGGGGCTATAACAAGGAATATAAGTTTGTTGGAATTTTTGTGGAAGGGCATATCCACTTTTGCTCAGGGGGTATTCCTAGCTCTGTACTCCAGAATCACTCCTGGATGTACTCAAGGGAGCATTTGTGGTGTTTGGGATTAGACCTGGGTTGACCACAAGCAAGGCAAGTGCCTTAACTCCAGTACTACTTCTCAGTCCCGTTCCCCCCACCCCGCACCCACTACCTGTGGAGCTCAGGGCTTATTCCTGCCTCTGTGCTCAGAAATCATTCCTGGCAGGCTTAGGGGACCATATGGGTTACTGGAGATTGAACCTGGGTGGTCGTGTGCAGTGCAGGAACTACCCAGTGTCTATCTGGAGTGCTATCACTCCAGCCCCGGGTGCTTATATTTCTATTGCGATCACTTGCAGATCTAGGTTGCTTTTCCCTTTGGAAGTGAAGAGGACATAGGAGCCACACCTTGTGGTGCTCAGCCCTCAGGGTTAGAGGGGTGGGCATTTGGGCTCAGCTATATTGTGTTTTCCAGGCTCCCTGGGACTGTGGGCAACTGGGGTGCCACTTCAGTGGTACTTGGATGCCAAGGTTATATAGTAGCCAGTACGGACTATGGGCATCAGGGTCTACAGCTACTGGTATTAGTGCTTGGGTCTAAGGACCACTAGGGTTATGCCTGGTGTTGCTGGGGGCGGGCAGGATGGACCCATGGTCCCAAGGATCAGAATCAGAGTCTTTTGTAGGCAAGATGTGGACTCTAATTTTTTTGAACTTTCCCCATCTACATCTCTATCCCTAACCTCTCTAGTGAGTTCCAGATTGATATCACCTTTGAGTCTGAAACCAAACTTGCACAATAAAAGCCCACAACACCCTGACATTTCTTCTGTATGCTCAATGTCAGGTCTCAGTCAACTATGATTTGTCTTAAGCCCAACCCAATCTTATTCCCAAACTCTGTCCTCCCTCTTCCACAAACAACTCCTTCCCTTGGTCATGTCATGTAAAAAGCAGGATTTTGTCAAGTTTGGGAAAATGTTCTTCCAAGTACCTTTAATATTGAAGTGCTAAGATTTTAAATCATACCAAGTCTTTTTCATGCAGCTTAAAAAAACTCTTGCATTTTAACTGATATCCCTCATCAACGAGTTTATTTTTGTTCTCTCCGCTAATGGTTTGTTGTAAATTTTTACACATCTCTTGTTTGGTTGGTTGGTTGGTTTTTGGGCCCCACCAGGTGACGCTCAGGGGTTACTCCTGGCTATTCGCTCAGAAGTCGCTCCTGGCAGGCACGGGGGACCATATGGGGAACCGGGGGATCGAACCGCAGTCCATCCTAGGTTAGCGCAGGCAAGGTAGGCACCTTACCTCCAGCACCACCGCCCGGCCCCTTTTACACATCTCTTAATTTGAATGCTTAACTATGGTTCTTTCACTGCTCACATAATAGGTAGGTACTGTAAGAGTCTCCTCATAATAAAACCCAATGATGCCTTGGTTTGTTGACTAACTGTGGAGTAGGGATATTCCTAAAAGTGAATCTTAGGGGCCAGCACAATGGGTAGGGCATTTGACTTACACATGGCCAGGCACAATCTTATGTGGTCCCCTGAGCCTGCCAGAAGTGATTTCTGAGGGCAGAGCCAAGAGAAACCCCTGAGCGCCTCTGGGTGTGACCAAAAATAAATAAATAAATAAAAGTGAATCTTAAAACAGGAAACTTTCCCATAATGATCCCTGAACTATGTTAGTTCACTAAACCCACTAAACCCAAAGCAAACATTTTTCCACACCAAATTTCCTTTTCTCCATATCTCATCAGACAAGAGAGGAGGAAAATGGAAGAATGGAAAAGGAAACCATCTCAACAGTGCTTAGCAAGGGAGGAATCATAATTTTATTCCTCTCCTCATTACTCTGCTGAAACCCTTGTAATAAGAAAGATGAGCAAGGCGAAAAGAGGTTTGTAAGTCTTTTACCACACATATACATCGAAGACACCTGGATAAAAATGTGAATAGTGGACTGGAGGGATAATACAGCAGATATGGCTTGCCCTGCATACATCTAATCCTGGCACCAGAGTCTCCTGAGTTTCACCAGAAGTGATTCCTGAACAGACCCAGGAGCATCACCTGGTGTGGCCTCAAACCCCAAAGTACATGAGTAGTTCAAAGAGGTGGCTTAGAAACCAGGCTTAAATATTGACTCTACAGACAGAGAAGAGAGGAGTATGTCAGGAGGAAACCCTGGGAGGAGAAGATTCCAGGAAGAGAAGGGCTGGCATGGGTACATGAGTCAAGTTTATTGTTTGCATGTGGCCCTTGCATTTGTGACTTCTCTGATCATAAAGCTCTAAAGCAAATTACTCTTTGTTCTTCCTGGAAACAGGATGCCAACTTTGTAAATGTATGTGCTCCTTTTACGCAAATATGGGGAGAATTTTTATTTCTTTTTATTATTGTGGGGGCACACCCTTCAGAGCTCTGTAGGCCAGGTAGTGCCAGTGGCTCACCCAGGGCTGTGCACTAAACAGAGCACATCCATTTTTTCTTCTTGAGCTGCATTCCTGGGTATTTTTTAAACTTGACTGCTTGTTTGCCTCCCCTTAACTCAGCCCCCAAATAATCCTTCTGTGGAAGTAGTATATTTGGGGGTAGCAGATTCTGCTCCCTTCTTCTGCATATCTTTCTATTTTTCCATAAATGCATCTCCTCACAAATAGATTGAGTGGAAGGACATCTCTCTCAGGGATGCCCTTGTAGATTAAGGAGCCCCAGGTGGTAGTGTATTATTTTCCCCCCTATACTTTCTTAAGTCTGGGAGCTCTCTTATGAACAAAGACGGAATACTAAGAGAAAAGCATACGGATTCATTCCATAGAAATACTCTCACCAGGGAGTCTTTTTAGGAAGTGAAAACCTGACTTTGCCTGCTGTGTTTGATGAGGAAGTCCTGAAAGGTGGTACAGAGTAGTATGAAAGCAGAAAGGAGCCAAATAGGGAGGGCATGCTCACTGCTTCCTATCTAGGCCTCCCTCATTGGATAAGGACTCTACTCCACTAACTCAGATTCCCTTTCTAGCTCATTTTCAGATATCAGTTTTCCAAGCTTTTTATTCTTTGCTGTGTTCCCCTCCACTCCACCACCATCCCACCCAGCTCCCCTTAGATCTAAAAGTAGCGTGTGAACTGCTAAAAGAGATTATATTTTTAGCATCAATTTTTAAAGACCATTTGCTTCTATTGATGGAAGATCTACCAGATTTAAGTTCTGCTTGTTTAGGACTAAATGAAGGATATGCTGCTTTTGTGATTTTTTTCTTTTCCCCTCACAAGTACTTAGTTTGACGGGGCCATTAAGATGGTAATATATTATTGTGTTAGAAATGTTCAGAAATGATGGGGCCGGAGTGATGGTGAAAGTGGTAAGGCGTCTGCCTCTCTGCACTAGTCTAGGATGGACTGTGATTCCATCCCCCGACGTCCCATATGGTCCCCCAAGCCAGGAGCGATTTCTGAGTGCATAGCCAGGAGTAACCCCTGAGCGTCACTGGATGTGGCCCAAAAACCAAAACAAACAAAAAAAAAGAAATGTTCAGAAATGAATAATTAGCTGAACTTAGACTGAAACCAGCAGTTTGTAGTGTCTTTTTTTGTTTTGTTTTCTGTTTTTAGACAGTGACTGACAGTGCTTAGGAGTTATATCTGGTAGTTCTGGGAGACAGTGTATTGCCAGGGTTCAAATCCAGGGTTTCTACATGCAATACATGTGCTTTATCCAGTAAACTGGCTCCCATGACTTTTCCGTCTCTCTTTCTTTATCTTTCTCTCTTTTATGGATTCCTTGGAGTATACCTCTGATTCTCACTTTGTATTTGAAGAGATTGAGACCTAGAGATTCTGATAGGAGAGAGCTGAGATTAGAACCCAGAGCTCGCATTCAGAGAATATCTGGGACTAAGCCAGAATGTAGGAATCTTTCAAACTGACTCCCCATTTCTAGATCACCTGCTGTTTTGCACTGTGCTTTATATATTTTTCTGTGTATTACATGGTATTGCTATCATGCTTCATTAAAAAATGAACACGGATGCCCAAATGCTAAATAAACAGTGACTCAATCATGGAAGGATGCCACTGTTACTTTAGAAACTTCATTTAAAATTAGTGAGAATTGAGAGATTGAGTTGAAATGAATGATAGGTCAAATGTGATTTTAAAGCTTAAGAATGCATGAGCAGTATAACTATTTTCTGTACTTCCCTTCATTAAAAAAAAAAAAGACTAACAGTACAATTCCTGTTAATTTCAAAAGAAACTCAAAGTGTGGACTTGGGAAATAGGGGAGGAATGTGTTGAAAACTCTTGGTAACTTTCAATTATATATTTCCTGGCACTTGCTCTAAATAAACCAATGTAACCAGTAATCTAGGTCTGCTTACTTTTCGTCTTCATAGCAAATAGGCTTGTCCTCTTTCAAGCATATATTGGGTGACCATGATTACAATCTGGGTAGAAAATATTCCCTTTATAGAGAAGTTATGTAAGGGGCTGCTGAGGGCAACAGCTTTCCCTGATATTAAAGGTATTTTGAAGAGAACAAGCATAGTTCAGCCATGATACTTGAAACCATCGAGGCTCACCTGACTCATTGCTGGCTTGAAATTTTATTTTGCCAGCTGTGATTTTTGGGAACTTTATTTGAAGAAAAGGACAGGCTCAGGTTGAAACTGCACAAAGTCCAGAATTTACAGGATCCCCAGTGATGTGTACCCTAGGCTTCCCTCTATTCAGCCCTGGAATGAAGCTCTCCAGGGCTCCTCGCCTGATTTGTGTTTGTGTTTGTGGAACGCCATCCAGTGGCAACCTCAGGAATTGAAACTGCTATTTGAAGAGCCTAGTCTGCTAAGCAAGGCCTCCAAACATATTTCTGCATTTATTTATTTAGTTGTTTGTTTGTTTGTTTTGGGGGGCACAATACAGCAGTGCTCAGGGGCCACCTGACTTTACACTCAGGAATTCTCTTGACTGGACTCGGGACCACGGATGCTGGGGATTGAATTGGGGTTGGCCACATGCAAGTAAAATACCCTACCCATTGTACTATATCTCAGCCCTTTTCCTTTTTTTTTTTTTTTTTTAATTTTTTTGGTGATACCTAGTGATGCTAAAAGGTTACTTCTTGCTCTGTGTTCAGGAATCACTTCTGGGAGAGCTTGGGGAACCATATCGGATGCCAAAGTTTGAGTTTGGGTTCATTATGTGCAGGGCAAGCACTACTTGCTGTACTATCATTCTGCCCCACCCCATCCTTCTACTCCCCGTTCTTTAAAATACAGAGGAACAAAAGGACACTTTGGGTCAAGAATTAAGATAAGAAATTCACTGGATCCATTATATTTGGAATACTCTTCATTTAGCATTCTCTTTATCCAGATAATTAAAAACTAAGCCCACTCTTTTCTAGAAGAAATATTAATACAGTCTTTTCAGTTGTCAGAGATTCCCTCTCTTGCAGTCAAAGTAATTATTGCCTTGATTGCCTAGAAAGCTGATAGGCGTAATTGAGATAATCTGAGATGCTTGATTGGGATAGTCCCACTGCTTGAGATAGTCTGAGGTTTCTGTCCTCATAGCCTTGAAGAATAGCTTAGAAAGCAAGCCCACAGTGATAGTTATCAGGGGGACAAATGCTCACTGTATAGCTTAGGTCTGCTCTTAGAGAACTGGAGAAACACTGAGGCCTGTGCCCTGAAGGTTAGGGAAAGCCTTGCAAATCCCCAAGGCTCTAAAGCAGGGGTCTCAAACTCAATTTACCTGGGAGCCGCAGGAGGCAAAGTCGGGGTGATCCTTGAGTACAAAATCGGTAGTAAGCCTTGAACATTGGGGGGTGTGACCCAAACAACTAAAACAAAACAAAAAAAGATTCCTCTAGGGCAGGTCCACAAAATGTTGTATGGAGGGCCTCAAACGGTCGTGAGTTTGAGACTCCTGCTCTAAAGCCTAAGGAATGGGCCCATATGCCATCACTGTAGTTAGGAAGATGGAGAAAAGATAATACTTTTGAGAGCCACCATAGGAACTAGCAATTCCAATTGTGAATGTTTAGTCCCAGAAAACAAAAACATTTGCTTAAAAAGTTCCCTGCACCCCTGTGTTCACCGTATCATTGTTTGTAATAGATAAGGGCATGGAAACGAATGACTACATGGAGAAACTGGTCTCTATTTTCATGTCTCAGTAATATTTGGCTGATGAAGCCCCTCATGTATTCTGGTGAAACCAATAGACCACAGCCTCACTCTGTAATGCTCAAACAGTGAAAAGATTTCCCAATTACACCTAACTTCTCAGAAAGGATCCCATTCTTAAGTGGTGCATGATTATATAATGGAATATTTACATTTAGGAAAGAAGTTAATTTTGCCACTTTTGATAACATGGATGGATCTTAATTGCAATTGAAAATATACATTTTACTATGAAAAAGCAGACATTGAGGCCAGGGAAAAAGCTTAAGTGGTAGCATACATATCTGGCATGCACAAGTCTGGGTTCAGTTCTTGTACCATTTGACCCCTCAGACACAGCTGTATATATCTCTGATATCCCCTGAACATCTCTGGAGGTGACCTTGGACCCCTTGACTTCCACTGGGATTGGCTTCTATTTAAAAAATTAAATATATATGTTTACCTAAAATTTAGTTGGAAGAGGACAGAAGTCTAAATTGGGAAGAGAGAAAAGGAGCTAATGGAGTCCCAAGTCAGCCCTGGCAAACATTCACTTGAGGAGAAATGAAGAAAACCCTGCAATGAAAGGGGTCAAAGATGTTGTGTTGGGGCTTAGCTCTTATTTAAAGTTAACAGGGGAAATATAACATGTTACTGTCATAACAGATTTGAGACTTTGTCATCTCACTATGCTTTATTGTTGTAACATTGCTCTTTCTCATGATGACTCAGGTGTTTTAACTTCATTTTGCTCTGTTAATACAATGCTCTTACGTGCTGTAAAAATAAGTTTACTTACATGTGGAATTTGAAAGAAAAAAAATCACACTCATAGATAATAGACAATAGCTTGAGAAATAAGTTAAGCTCTGAGTTGTAAGTTGTGGAAATACAATATATACTGTCATCACCATGACTACATATAGTTAATATAGTTAAAATATTGTATTGTACATGTGAAAGTTGTTTAGAGAATAGATCTTCAAAGTTCATATCATAAGAAAAAAAATTTCTAACCATATGTAGTAGTGATATGAACTAGGCATTGTGGTGAACATTTTGAAATATATGCATATATTAAAGTATCGAGGGGCCCGGGAGATAGCATGGAGGTAAGGCGTTTGCCTTTCATGCAAAAGGTCATCGGTTCGAATCCCGGTGCCCCATATGGTCCCCCGTGCCTGCCAGGAGCAATTTCTGAGCATGGAGCCAGGAGTAACCCCTGAGCACTGCCGGGTGTGACCCAAAAACCAAAAAAAAAAATAAATAAATAAAATAAAATAAAGTATCGTATTGTTTTCTTAACCCAATATAATGTTGTTTGTCAGTTATATATCAAAAAGAGAGAAAGAAAGGGGCTGGAGCAATGGCGCAGCAGTATGGCGTTTGTCTTGCACACTGCTGACCTAGAATGGACCATGGTTACATTCCTCATCGTCCCATATGGTCCCCCAAGCCAGGAGTGATTTCTGAGTGCATAGCCAGGAGTGACCCCTGAGCATCAGAGGGTGTGGCCCAAAAACCAAAATAAATAAATGAAAGAAAGAAGAAAGAAAAAAAGAAAGAAGAACCAGAGAGATTGGACAGTGGGTAGGATGCTTTGCCAACCCAGGTTCAATTCCCTGCACCATATATGACCCATTGAGTACATCCAGGATTGGTCTCAGATCTTGGAACCATGAGTAAGCACTGAGAACCACGGTATATGGCTCAAAACCAGAAAGAAAAGCTAAAATAAGGAAGGCAGGAATGAAGGAAGGAAGGAAGAAAAAGACAGAGACCATGTTAAAATGACAGGAAGGGTGCCTGTCCTGAGACCCAGTATACTCTCAGAGGTGGGCGGCAAATTCTCAGTATTTTTCTAGCAGCCAAGTAAAAGAAAGACCCAGAAACAGGAGTTCTACAGATAATTAGAAGCATAGCTGCTCCCACCATTTTGTTTTCAGAAAGAAACTTTTATGGGGAGGCATACAAAGAATTTCATGAAGAAACCACTCAACAATATTCCTTTAGCTTGTGTAGCAGATTTGATCTCTCAGGATTTATCCTGGGATTAGCTCATAGGTCTGAGTGGTAGCACAGTGGTAGGACATTTGCTTTGCATGCTGCTGACCCAGGACCGACCTGAGTCTGATCCCCGGCATCCCATATGGTCCCCCAAGCCTGCTTGGAGGGATTTCTGCATACAGAGCCAAGAGTAACCCTTGAGTGCCGCTGGGTGTGGCCCAAAAATCAAAAAGAAGGAGGAGGATGGGGAGGAAGAGAAAGAAGAAGCATAACCTCAAATGCTCAAATATGGAGTTTAGTATAGTTTCTTTTTCAGTTCAGACAGATAACTCATCTGTCTTCTAGTTTAACTCAAGAATAACACAAAAGGGACTCTAAGACAGTAATTCTTGACTTGCAATTCTGTTGGGGTTCACAAATTTGGCAGGGGATGGATGATAGGTCTGGATTCCTCTTCCACGTGGACACATCTGCATAAGCAGCATTCTAGGATTTTGCATGTTTTTTCATTTAAATAATTTCACAGTTTCTGAGATTCATTCCTCATCCACCCCACTTCCCTAATTATCCATAAACTACTTTTTTTCCCTAAGCACCTTACTTCTTTTTTTAAAATAATAATCCAAAAACTTCTAAACAGCCTGAACAGGCTGAACAGGCTGAACATCCCTAGTCTAGAGTGGGAGAGGATGACAGTGAAGCAAGCATGGCAAGAACCTTGGAACACAGGATGTTTGTGCTGGTTACACAAATTCCTCTGCTTTGATAGGAAGCCAGATGGGACAGAAGGTTAATTTCCATTTATGAAAGTTGATGATCTTGACAGGACATGTCTGAACAAAGAGGTTTACTCTACTTTGACAGGAATGTGGTCAGGAATGTGCTTTTTCTTAGAGAGCAACTGACTGTGCTCTAAAATTCCAAAAAAAAAAAAGAAAAAAAAAAGGATCTTCTGGAAGCTCACTCACATAGAGAAAATGAGGGCAATATTAACTGGGAAAAATTGTAAGACAGATGTTACCACATACATCTGAGTTGCTTTTAAAAAATAAGATGGGACCGGAGAGATAGCATGGAGGCAGGGCATTTGCCTTGCATGTGGAAGGATGGTGGTTTGAATCCCAGCATTCCATATGGTCCCCTGAACCTGCCACCCCACCCCCCCAAAAAAGGTTTCTAAAAATAAGATAAATAATTTTAATTTGGGGTTCAGTATTTTTTGGCTAAAAGTTCATAAAATGTCTAACTTGAACTGTATGTTAACTTCTTGGTGAATCTATACTCCTTGTATAATATAATTTTAGGAAGTTGAATAGCTGTTTTCTTTGGGGATGATTTATCACTGAGCCAGGTACAGTCTTAAAAATATTGTTTATTTTTCCAGTTAAATTTGCTTTTCATTTATTGTAGTTTATTTTTGCATTGCAGTATTTTAATCTTGGGTGCTTCAGGAGGAGTTGGTACTTTTGCTATTCAGGTAATTTTTTTTTAATCTTGTGAATAGGAAGATTGTAGTTTTCATGGATTTATAAATTCATGTGCTGTGAAATATTTCTTCTTAAAAGTCAAGAGATAAGCTTAGTAAATTTACAATGATTTGCATCTTATTATCTGAATAGAGGAAACTTGTCTAATGCAAAAGTATGTGTTAACATTTTGAGCAGTTTTTAATATGTCTAAGGAATACATAATTGGGTGATGACACTGTCTCTTAAAATGCATGGGGGTGTTTGCTATAGTATAGTAAGGCCTATGCTTATTATGGCAGTGGCAGTAGTGCCAATAGGCTGTCCCAGAGGGCATAGCCATGTACTATGCTATACCATGTATCAAGGTTTGCATACTTGCTCTCTGACACACATGAGAAAGCAATTCCTTATAACGTTTCTCAGAATGCAGCCCTTTTGTTCAGTGATGACTGACAGATTATGATATTTATGGGGCGAGGATACCTGGAAGAACTCTAGAATAGCTCATAGTACAGAGAGAATTTGGGAGGATGGAGTCTGCGGTCTGCCTTATAGGTAGGTGCTTTGAATATGTGCACACTTCCACATCAATTACATTTTTTAAAGTGAAAGTTGTTTATAAACAGATTGCACTTAAAAAAAAAAACAGCTGGGCCCGGGAGATGGCATGGAGGTAAGGCGTTTGCCTTTCATGCAAAAGGTCATTGGTTCATATCCCTGTGCCCCATATGGTCCCCCGTGCCTGCCAGGAGCAATTTCTGAGCATGGAGCCAGGAGTAACCCCTGAGCACTGCCGGGTGTGACCCAAAAACCAAAAAAAACAAAAAACAAAAAACCCAGCTGTTTCAAAGCTGTTTTACTTGCATTCAAAGATCCTAAAGAGCTCTAAATGGGAGGGGCAAAAATCCTAGAAACTTGGGGGAATTCATAGATATATTTCAACATGTGGCAGGTTTCTTCTTTAGATTTAATATTGTTAAAGAAAACATATTAATTTTAATGGCTTGAAATATAATTTACTTTTTTCTCAAATTAAAAAAATAGATCCAGGATATTCATCTAAAATTATATATTTTTTTTAGATCTGTAAATTTAACTTGGGCTGATTTCTGAAATCAATATATCATTTACTTTATTTAGCCCATAAACTACAAAATGATATATATGATTTTACTTCATATATTTTTGGTTTTTTGGGCTGCACCCAGCCATACTCAGAGGTTACTCCTGGCTATGTTCTCAGAAATTATTTCTGTAGGCTCTGGGAATCATGTGGGATGCCAGAGATCAGACCCAGATCAGCTGCATGCAAGGCAAACTTCCTACCTGCTGTGCTAGCATCTGGCTAGCACACACACATAATCTTTTTACTCTAACGGAGAGCACCTGGTTCATATTTTGAAAATAAAGTTTCCATAATTTTTTCAGCCTTTTTTAAAAAAGTACATTTTTATATGTAACCTAGTACCTAGTAGCTGGTTGCTATGACACAAGAATTTAACTGGAGATTAAAATGAAGAGATG
The DNA here is from genome assembly GCA_004027635.1 of Crocidura indochinensis. NCBI lineage: Eukaryota > Metazoa > Chordata > Mammalia > Eulipotyphla > Soricidae > Crocidura > Crocidura indochinensis. The sequence goes on from PVKC010001803.1 coordinate 21,192, forward strand.
CTGCATTTTTATGTTTTGGAACATTTAACATTGACATTTTCCAGGGACACATATCATTTTGTTATCACTGAAAGTGTTATACTTGAGCTGCTAGCTCTTGTCTTTTCTGAGACTCATGGAGAATTGGGTTAAACTTCATGACAGGGTGACCAACTGTTGTAATCTGGAAAAATGAGACCTAGTTCTTGGATTGTTTTATGAACAAGAGTTTGGTCATTCTTACTAGTCTCTTGTTCAAGTTAAGATAAATGAAGCACTTTAGGTTTCCTAGAGATTAGACTGATACATTGGTACATGGTGCTGATTCAAAAAAGCATATACAATCCTTTTGTCTTTGCTTCCTCTGTTTTTGGCAGGTACTAAAAGCATGGAATGCTCATGTGACAGCCGTCTGCTCTCAGGATGCCAGTGAACTTGTAAGGAAGCTTGGGGCAGATGATGTAATTGACTACAGATCTGGAAATATGGAAGAACAATTGAGCTCTTTAGAGCTGTATGTATCACAACAAGGTTCACATTGGGAAGGTGGAAGATGAATAGTTGCTAAGGCAGGCCTGAGTTGGTTTAGTGGTGTCAACGTATATCGAAGTGTTTTTCTATATTCTTATATAGGTTTTTGTGTCATTGAACGTCATTTATGTTGGTTTCTGTTTTGATTCCAGATGTTAATATAGCACAGAATCATTACATTTTGTTAATTGAGAAAGGTTTTTTTTTCTTGAAGTCATTTTGACAGTGTTTGGGAAACATTGTGATACTAGGAGCATATCCAGCTCCTGCATTCAGTGGATGTATCCTTTAAGCCATATCTCTGCCCTCTCATCTTCTGAATTATATTTTAGTTTTTGGCCACACCTTATAGTGCTCTGGGGTTATTAAAGGCTCTGTGCTCAGAGATCACTCCTGGCAGTACTCAGGGGACTATATGCAGTGCTGATCATGGAAAACCAGGGTCAGCTACATGCAAGGTAGTGAGTTTTTTACTGTACTCCGTTACAATTTTTCTGACCTCACTTTTGCTTTTTTTATTTTTTGCTTGTTTCTTTTGTCCTGGCTAGATTGGGGGATGATATGGGATCTCAGGGATCGAACCCAGGTTGGCTGCATGCAAGGTTTATGCTCTACCCACTGTGTTATCTCTCTGGCCCCAATTCTGCAAAAAAATTTTTGGAAGGTACAAAAGTTTACTGGAAAACAGGAGAAAGGAGAAGGAACTCCCCACGTGAGGAAGAACTTAGAATAAGACTGTTATTGCTAGTGTGTGTATAGATAGATAGATAGATAGATAGATAGATAGATAGATAGATAGATAGATAGATAGATAGATAGATAGATAGATAGATTTGTTTGTTTGTTTTTGGCCACACCTGGTGATGCTCAGTGGTTACTCCTGGCTATGCACTCAGAAATCGCCCCTGGCTTGGGGACCATATGGGACGATGGGAGATCGAACCGTGGTCTGTCCTAGGCTACTCTGAGCAAGACTTTATGCCCTGTACCACCACTCCGGGCCCACTGCTGCTAATTTCTCTCTCTCTTTTCTTTTCCTGTACTTCTTTTCTCTCTTTTCCTTTCCTTTCTTTACTGATGCTATTTTTTAAGTTACTTTTATTGCTTAGCTTCAGGAAATCTGAAGGCAAAATTAGAGGTACATTTTCTTTTATAGCACCTGCCAGCACAGGAAGATTATTAAATACATGTAAGATATGGTCAGTATCAAGCATAATTTCACCAATCTAGCTTAAGAAAGGGTTCCTGAGAAACACAGGCAGGGCAAGTATCAGTCAGTGGAATACTGTGGTGGTTCTCTGTGGATGTTTGTGCTAGGTGGTTTGACTCTGTGGTCCAAGCAGAGTGTTTTAATTTAGCCCAGACTGAGGCCCAGAGTAGTATTTGGAAAATTGTTTTCTTGCATCTTTTTAAGACTTTTTCCCTAATTTTTCAGAAGCTAATAATTCTTGTTTTGTCCCCTATGAGCAGAGATATATTTTCATGGTTTTAAATTTCATGGTTTATAAAAGGAAAAGGGTTAAGGACAGGCAGCTCCCATCTAACACTGCCGACTGATACTTCTCAGCCAGTTTTACTAGCTCCTGAGGGTAGGAGGCTCTGCTGTCAGGAGCAACTGCTCCAAGCAGGTAAGCAATGCTATAGACACATAACAGATGCAATGATGAACTAGACTTAAATTCTGGTCAGGAGACTTTGGTGGTTCCTGCTTTCAATTGATTCTGGGTCAGAGAGATAGCACGAAGGTATGGCATTTGCCTTGCATGCAGGACGGTGGTTTGAATTCCGGCATCCTATATGGTTCCCCGAGCCTGCCGGGAGCGATTTCTGAGTGTAGAGCCGAGAATGATTTCTGAGCGCCACTGGGTATGACTCAATAAAACAACAACCAAAAATATATATATATTGATGAAGCAAAGGGGAAGCAAATTATTGTCCACAGCTTATTCAAGGACTCTGTTTTTATAGGGCTGAATGAGCGAGCAGCAGAACATGGTGTTTTGTTTTGGTCTTGTTCTCCCTGTGTCCTCCGTGGAATGGGATAATAATGTTTAGGAAGTGCTCAATAAATATTTACTTAAAATTGGGGCTGGAGCTATAGTACAGTGGGTAGGGCATTTGCCTTCCACATGGCCTACTTGGGTTCAATCCCCAGTATTACATATGCCCTGCCAGGAGTGAACCTTAAGCATAGAGCCAGGGGTAAGCCTTGAGCAATGCTGGGTGTGACCCCAAAATCAAAAAAAAAAAACAAAAAGATAAATAAAATAAATTTCATTTTAGTTGGGGAAGTTTTGGATCACACTTGATGTGCTCAAGACTATTCCCAGCCTGGTGCTCAGGTATTACTTCTGGGAAATACTCAGGAGACCAGTGGTGCCAGGTATTGAACTCAGACCTTCTGCATACAAACATGTGCTCAGCAATAGGCTGAATTTTTGAAGAAATAAGGGAAGGTGAGTTGTTGGAGAGAGAGGTAACAGTCAGCGTTAGACTTCTGTGGCAGGAACATGCTTGTTATGTTTGGGGAATAACAGTGCCCCTTTGCAAAGCTCTTGTCAGCTTCCTTCCTGCCTGTGAGTCAGGACCCAGGTCTTCAGAACCACCCAGATCTGGCCCTTAGATTGGCGATTTGGTTGATCTCTTATCTTCTGTTTCTTTGGGAACAGGCCTATTCATTACTTGTTCTTTTCTGTCAGGTGACTGAACTAGTGCAAATGCACACACTTAATGGGATTGTGTGTCTTTTTTGACAATTTCATGTCTTCTAAAATCCATCTAGAACAGGGATCCTCAAACTTTAAAACAGGGGGCCAGTTCACTGTCCCTCAGATCGTTGGAGGCCGGACTATAGTAAAAACAAAAACTACAAAAAAATTTCTATGCACACTGCATATATCTTATTTTGAAGTGAAGAAACAAAATGGGAACAAATACAGTATGTGGCCCATGGGCCGTAGTTTGAGGACCACTGGTCTAGAATGACAAATGTTTCTTCTTCCAAATATTAGTTTTCTAGATAGGAATCTTAGAATTTTATAACAGGACAAGGCTTTGAAATCCTTCAGTCCAGCTTTATTCATCATGATGGTCAGAAAGGCGGAAGTGAGGATTTATGAGATTTTGCATGCTCAGGATTATGCCTCTTTATCACTAGCTGTGTCCACAGCCTGCTTTCCAGATATTTTTTTCAGGCACTGCAAGATCTGTAATCCCTTAAATTTTAAAATGCCCTTAATTTTTAAAATGTTATCATATTTGTTTCTTCAGGCAGTGAATATGGGAATGAGTATAAACATAATTGTTCTCAGAATTTCAGAATTTTTTTTTGAGCCACATTTGGTAGCACTCAGGGGTTACTCCTGACTCTGTGCTCAGAAATCATTCCTGGCAGGCTCAAGGGACCATATGGGATGCAGAAGATTGAACCTGGATCTGCCACATGCAAAGCAAAGGCCCTACCAGCTGTGCTATAGCTCAGATCCCAAATTTGAATATTTTTGAAGTAGAAATTAAAGT
>PVKC010001803.1:25320-47965 GCA_004027635.1 Crocidura indochinensis
AACAAAAAAAAAAAAAAAAAAAAAAAATTTGTCGGGGCCAGGCGGTGGCGCTGCAGGTAAGGTGCCTGCCTTGCCTGCGCTAACCTAGGACGGACCGCGGTTCGATGCCCCGGTTCCCCATATAGTCCCCCGTGCCTGCCAGGAGCGACTTCTGAGCAAATAGCCAGGAGTGGCCCCTGAGCGTCACCGGGTGTGGCCCAAAACCCAAAAAAAATATATATATATATTTGTCATCAAGTAAGGAAGGGCACCTTCCCACATTTCATAACCTTGTTTGTTGTAGTATGTCTCCCCTACTCCAACTTCATTTATTTAATCCCATGGAAGACTCAAGATCCACAAAGTTGCCCACAGCTGGAGTTAGAAGAGTTAGAAGCTTTGATGTTTGACTAATTCCAGATAAGTGAGTGAGAAGAGAAAAAGAACTCACCAAATAGGAATTTACATATTAATTTGCTTAATTTATAAGCATGCATTATTTGTATTTCTGTAAATTTTTATTTCCATGGGTATTTTAAAGTTTTGTGGGTTTCATCACCTTTAAGTAGGATCCAGTGTTTATAACAATTTTAGATTTAAGGAGTTGAGTATCTGGAATTCTCTATAGACTCTACTGATTGGCTACTTCTGGCATCTTACAGCAGAATTAAAGACTGAGAGAAAGCTATTTCTTTTGGGGCCATACCCAGTGACAATCAGGGGTTACTCCTGGCTATGTGCTCAGAAATCGCTCCTGGCTTAGGGGACTATATGGGACATGGGGGTGGGGGGGTTAAATTGCTGTCTGTTGTAGCACCTTGCCGCACCACGCCACTGCTCCAGCCCCGAGAAAGCTATTTCTTTTTATGCATTATCCTGATCCTATGCATGAAACCAAATTATAAGATTTTTCTGAGGTGAAGAAGATGCTTCTATAAGTAGAGTTTAGTGTGGAGTAAATAAAACAATTTATTCTTGTAATTGAAAACTTTACTTGTTTATTTCTCAAGTATTCATGTATACTAGAGAATATTTATATTTATAATAGCTTTGCAATAATCTGGAGTCAGTATTTTTCAGCTTCACCAACCTTACTTTCTCAACTATTATTAACATTTAGGGCTGGATGATTTTTTTTTTTTTTTGATGTGGCAGACTGTTTTTCACATTGTAGGAAGTTTGTCATTATCCCAAGACTCTGGACATACCTTTTCACCACCTCCCCTAGATTTAACATTTAAAAATGTCTTTAGACATTACCTGATATTTCCTGGTTGCTAAACTATCCCCTGATTGATAAACACTTGGTTCAAGTCATTATTAAGGTATTGAAAATCAATATAATTTTTATGACTCCAGAATTAGCCTTACCAACTTTCCTAGGAGAAATGCTAGAGGAGTGATACATGACTATGACCCTTGCCCTTGTGTCCTGGCTGCTGGACACAGCGATTTTTGTGATCTCTTGTAGAAATAAACTCTGGAGACTTCTGATGATATGAATAAAAAAGAATCAGGGTCATCCCCTAAAACCCACAGGAATGTTTTGATTTGATTCTTCCATTCCAGGTTTGATTTTATCCTTGATAATGTTGGTGGAGCCACTGAAACTTGGGCTTTAAAGTTTCTCAAGAAATGGTCAGGAGCCACATATGTGACGTTGGTGACTCCTTTTCTCCTGAACATGGACCGACTGGGCATAGCGGATGGCATGTTGCAGACAGGTGTCACCATGGGCTCAAAAGCATTGAAGGTATGTTGGCTGGTGGGCAGGAGAGAGAACATGCAGTGCTCATCTCCTGCCCTGGAACTTGGCATCTACTTAGTCAGGTTTTCACTTGTTTATTTGGTTTTTGTGCCAGACCCACTAGTTCTCAGGGATCTTTCCTGGTGGTACTGGGGAACTGTATGTGGTGCTAAGGCCTACTGCATGCAAGGCAAACCCCAGGGGTCTCAAACTCAATTTCCTGGGGGCCGCAGGGAGGCAAAGTCGGGGTGATCCTTGAGTGCAAAGTCAGTAGTAAGCCTTGAACATTGGGGGTTGTGACCCAAACAACTAAAAAAAAAAATATTCCTCTAGGGCAGGGCCACAAAATGTTGTACAGAGGACTGCAAACGGCCCGCAGGCCATGAGTTTGAGACCCCTCCTGACCCCTATATCCTCTCTTTGGCCCCAGTTTTTTTCCTCTTGGAGGAATCACCTTACAGTTGCTACAAGCATGGAGTCAGGAGTCATACATTGACTGGGTTCCAATTCAGGCCTCTGTGGGAAATCTGTGGGATTTCATGCAGCTCTTTATTGCCTCCCATATTTTCACCAGTAAACCAATCTGGGTGTCACAAAGATTAGATGAAGAACCTGACTGACTATACCTATGTCAAGAAAGCTCTTATTACATGTTTTTATCATGACCATCAGATTCACCTGCCACCTCCTTTCTTGTACTACTTTACCAGTTTTAACACACACAGTCTCTTATCTCAGAGATGGAGCTTTATTTAAGGGCAACATGAAGTTGATTATTTTCTTGTTGAAGCAATGGGATAGACCAGCGACTCCCAGACTGGGATTTAAAGATCTTTAGCAGTCAGTTTGTGGACATTGTTTTTGAGTTTCAAAACCATGAAGTAAATTGTATTTTTCTTTTATGAGGCTACCTGGGACTTCATAGTTAACTGGGACCATTGTTGTTCAATCTGTAGGGTGTTCTGAGCTGAGCACATTTAGTGGTCTAGAAGGCCCAAACCCTTCAGTCTGGGTTATAGGACAGAAAGGAGTGCCTTAACCTGCTCTTCTCTGAGGTGGGGCCTCATTCAAGCCCATGCCGTTAGGCATTGGGTAATTATTTCCATTGTACTATTAGTAATTATCATACATTGGTTTGAATTCTGAATTAGTTATAAAGTAAAAAATGACAAAATTTAGATAAATTCTATTTTAAGAGTGGGTTTGTTGGTTTGGGTCACACCCAGCTATGCTCAGTGCTTACTCATAGCTTTTGTGCTCAGGGATCACTTTTGGAAGGACTTTAGGACCTTAGTTGGTACTGAGGATCAAATCTGAGTTAGCTGCATTCAAAGCAAGCACCTTAGCCTCAGTCCTATCTCTCTGACTCTCTGGTTGGTTTTTGTTGATAGGGAAAAAAAAAAGTGCTTCAGACTCCAGAAAAGGCAGATGATTGCTAACTGGTACCGAAGGTTGTGGGTCATTATATTGTATGTTAACATTGACCCATATTTATTAGTTAGATGACTAGCTTGGTAATAGATTTCTTTCTGTTAGAAATATTTTTATTTTATTTTGAGATGACACTGGCGATGCTCAGGAGTTACTCAGTCTCTACAATCAGAAAATACTTCCGGTGGTGCTTGAGGAACTATATGGGATACTGGGAATAGAACTCAGGTCAGTGGCATGCAAGGCAAGCATCCTACCTGTTTTTCTATCTTTTCAGCCCCTCATTTTATTTTTCTTAGCTTTATCAACCTCCAAACTTTGAGTTCTAAGTTTCTGACTTGGGGCCTTGAAGTTGTCAGATTTCTCCTAGTAGACCTAGACCTTTAGACCATTTGGTCTTCTGTTCTCCTGAGACTGGCTCATTTAAGTTCCTGCTAGTAGTTTATTTTGGACCCTTTTGGTAGTGAAAGTTGGGACTTTAGTCTATGAATTCTATCTCAGTTGCTCAGAATGGTCAGGAAGAGCTTTGAGGAAACTTGACTGTGCATACCTCAGGAACTAGCCTGGGACTGACGAGTTAACTAGCCTTGCTCAGACTAAGGGCTACAAGGCTCTCCATTTGATGCAGACTCCAGCCAGAAACAATATCCACAGGGTTTGGTGGTAGAAATATTCTTAGTGATCCTTCCTCTCCTCTCTCCCTTGTCAGAAACCCAGGCTTTCCAAATGCTTTAATATAAGGGTTTAAGTTTTCTATAAGATTTTAGTTTGTACTCTAGCAAAACTAGCTTAGTCTTCAGAGTTGTCCTCAGAGAATAAAATGGGCCCAACTCTTCTTGCTTGAAAGATGATAATCTCATGTGAGAACCTTCAGAGTTGTTTTTGTTTTTCTAGGAATGTGCACAGTTAAATACTTATGTAATGCTCCTAACTTGTCTGCCTATTTCATATTATTCTCTCTACTGTAGTGATCTGGATGACATACTCTGAATACGAAAACAATTCTGCTATTGCAGACCCAAAACTTGTTTCTCTTTACCTGGTGAGATGCTGCAAAAAAAGTTATAGCTATTTAGAGCCATAACCTTTGCTGTGCCTCAACTTCCCTGAACAATCACAAAACTGTTTTCATCAAAGCCTGTGGTGCCAGAATTTAAAGAGAAATTCATTAACGTTCTTCTGAGCTTGCTTTAATAACCAGAGTTTGCTTTGATATCTATTCTAGGACCAACCAAGTGAACAACACTGATCAGTCAGTACTTTGTTCTCTCTCTCTCTCTCTTTCTCTCTCTCTCCTCTCTCTCTCTCTCTCTCTTTCTCTCACCCTCCTTTATGTTTTTTAGGCAGTGCTCAGGTTTTATGCCTGGTTCTGCACTCAGGGAACACTCCTGTAAGTCTGGAAGACCCTAGAGGGTACTAAGGATCGAACAAAGGTTGACTATGTGTAAGGCAAGTGCACTACTCACTGTACTATCACTCCGATCCTCTCAAGAAGATACTTTCTTATTAATAAGCTGACAGGTTAGAAAAATGGCAGATTATGACCCCCCCCCTCCCAAACCACCTTGTCTGCTCAGTCATAAGAGCAATTTTATAGGAAAAGAGAACAAGGAAGCACGTGTACTGGAAGAATGGGCTATAGACTGGCAGAGCAATAGCTCTAGACTGGCTATAGACTGGCAGAGCAGTAGCTCTAGACTGGCTAATGACTGGCAGAGCGATCAGTAACTTACCTGGGCTGAATCCAGAGGCACTTCTGGTACAATTGCAGAGACTTCTCACTTCCTGTAGGACAAGATAAAGGGGGGGAGGTAGTCTCTACAATGTCAGCCCTCTCTGCCCAGCCTGGGTTGCTGATGTTGATGCTGAATTTCACTCTTCATTTCTTGGCAATGGCTTTACTATAAAGCCTAGGGAAATCTCAGTGCTTTTGGAGTCTTGCTTTGTATAACTTCAGTCTTTTACATCTTTTCTTTATCTTTTTTATTAAAAAAAAAACTTTCTTAGAAATATGTTAGAGGCAAGAAAAAGGGAAGAAAATCTTTACTTTTTGTTTAAGAGAGAACAGGTTTCTCTAGATTGGAAATAAGTAAGAAAAGAAACAAGCAAGTGAGGGAGAACACATCTTAAAAGAGCAAGCCTGCCTTTTCCTTTTAAAGTAGTTGCCTAGGCAGTATTTTCTGATCTTTTTCATGCTGTGACAGACTTAGAAAAGAATAGGACTTGAATAACACCCTGAGACTACTTTGATGAGAGAACAAACTACATGGAAACTTGTGTTAGACCAGAACTCTGCCTTGCTGTCCTGAGAGCTGAGAATACTCTGGATCTCTTCACTCCTTTTCTGGGGCAAGCCTGGCTCTGTGTGCCTCTGTAGTGCTAGAATAGTAATTAGTTCTCAAATTATTTCCGTTAGAAAGTAAACTGTAAACTCACTCAACCATTCCTGACACATCTATTGAAAACTCTTTCTAGACAACAGTAATTCAATTTTATTCATGTTTCTGGTATTGTCTTTTTGTTTGTTTGTTTGTTTGTTTGTTTTGGGGCCATATCTGACGATGCTCTGAGGTTACTCCTAACTCTGTGCTTGGGAACTACTCTTGGTGGTGCTCAGGTGACCCTATGGAATGCCATGGATCGAACCCAGGTCAGCCACGTGCAAGGCAAGCGCTGTACTTACTACACCATTGCCCTGGCCCTGAAGTTATCTTTTTTTTTTTTTTACATATATCTCAATTCTGGGACCTTACAGGTAGTGTTTACAGCTTACTCTTAGTTTCTGTGCTTAGATATCACTTCTGGCAGTACATGGGGTGGGAGAGGGATGTTGCATAATGGTTCATGGTATCTTTAACAAGTTAGGGTTTTAGCACATTGATAGCTGGTGCTGTAATTTGTGTCAAATAAGTCATGTGCAAGTGTGAGTCACAAGTAGTAGCCACCACCCTCAATGTGTTAAATTCTGATTTATTGTTGTGCTTATCTTCAAAAGACTTTACTTTCAGCACTGAGTAGCTAATTATTGACTGTTTTCTATGTAGCAAGCACTTTACATGCCCTATTTTTGTTTGATTTTACTTTTGGGGGTGCCACACTTGGCTATGCTCAGAGGTAACTCCTGGCTCTGCTCTCAGGAATCACTCCTGGAAATATTATGGGGATATAAGGGAGAATGGGGATTGAACCTGGGTCCACCAAGTGCAAGGAAAGCATCTGCCCCACTCTTCTATTGCTTCAGCCACTTTTACAAAATTTCTCATTTAGTGCTTTCAGCAACCTTAAGGTGATGGTGTCACCATTTCAAGTGCTCCATAAAAAGCCTGAAAGAGGTAGCTTAACAAAAATTGCACAACTGTTATGAGCTGGAAGCGACTATGAGTCGCTTCTAGAGTAGAAGTGACTTTGATTGTGCTTGCTAGCTACATGTCATGGTTCTGCGGAGGAATCATGAGACTTGAGACTGAACTACCCAGCTTCTGAAGGTAGGTTCAGGGCAGAAGGCAGCATCATCTCATACTGGCCATGGATAGTACCTGCCCGCTGCAACTGAGCTGGGCATTGGCTCTCATGAAGAATATTGCTCACTACCACTTTGTTATTGGCTCACTCTATCTCTGATGTAAACAGTGGCAATTATGAGCAGTATGGCAGAAGAGAGGTCAGTTGCACTCGTGATGTGACATGTTTGCTTATCTTTCTCTAGGACAATGGGTCCTTTCATAGATAAGGATGCCTGAAAGTTTCTGTAACTAGAGGGGAATTCCCAGCCTTGATCATAAGTAACTTTAGATAACATAAGAATGTAACATGTAAAGCTGTCCCATTGCTCTGAGTCAGAAAAATCAATTGGGCCAGCGTGGTGGTGCTAGAGGTAAGATGTCTCTGCCTTGCCAGTGCTAGCCTAGGATGGACTGTGGTTTGATCCCCCAGTGTCCCATATGGTTCCCCCAAGCCAGGAGCGACTTCTGAGCGCGTAGCCAGGAGTAACCCCTGAGCGTTACCAGGTGTGACCCAAAAACCAAAGGAAAAATAAAAGAAAGAAAAATCAATTATGATTGAATGTTATTTTTTCAAGCTCCTATTTATGGTGCCTTAATATAGGTCCAGAGTTCTACACTTATGTAAAGTGTTATGTAAATTTTTCTGGAAGGGCCAGAGTGGTGGTGCAAGCTGTAAGGCGTCTGCCTTGCCCACACTAGCTTAGGACAGACTGTGGCTCAATCCTTTGGAGTCCCATATGGTCCCCCAAGCCAGGAGCAATTTCTGAGCACGTAGCCTGGAGTAACCCCTGAGCATCACCAGGTGTGGCCCAAAAACCAAAAAAAATTAAAACTTTTCTGTTACCTATGTACTTTATTTGGCCTTAATATGCAAAGCCTCAATGTCTCTAACCCACATTTCTCCTGAAGAAGTAGTTTAGTTTGTTAGACAATTTAGACTGTCATGTTAAGGAGAATTCCTTGTGCTTACTTGCTTATCAGTCACAACTGGATGAAGAAACTAGAGTTTACATGTATTGATCAACTGGATGAAGAAACTGGAGTTTACATGTATAGATCTTTGCTCATTAACTCATAAATAAACATTTATGAAGCACCCATGCTGTCAATCATCATGCTAAGGTACTGGGCATCTGACTCAGCATGTCAGCATAGAGATGGAAATTGGTTTGTCTGCCTAAGTCATCCAGAAAATAGTTTTGTTATTTTCATTGACTCTGTTCTTACTCTTTTTAGTTTGTTCACTTGACATATTTCTTTTTCTTCCTTTCAGCATTTCTGGCAAGGAGTGCATTATCGCTGGGCCTTTTTCATGGCTAGTGGTCCATATCTAGATGACATTGCAAAGCTTGTGGATGAGGGGAAGGTATGTGCAAACCATTGCATTGCTGAAACATTTGTTGTACTCTTGGCTAAATGCCCACTACGCCCTAAAAATGGAAACTCTCTAGAAGTTGATGTCACACTATATCCATGCTGCCTGATTTGAACAAGTCTGAATTCTGTAGTTTTGCTTCTGCCTCCATGGGAATCATCCCTGGGCACTGTGGTATGTCTGAAAAAGCTTTCACCATTTAGTCCAGCATTTCCAAAAGTGGGCCATACTGCTTGTTGGATATGTAGGGGTAATGCTGGGATCCTGGGATATGCTGGATTGATCCTGGGTAGTTATAGAAGCCTGAGGACCTGAGGTGTACTTGGGGCGAGGTTTTTCTTTTTTCACTTAAAGAAGGTAGACTTTCAGGGAGCCACTGATTTTTTTCTAAAGAAGGAGGCAATAAGTTAAAGTTTTGGAGTTTCTGATTGAGTCTAATTGTTGGTTTATAGAGGAAGAGGCAGGCTCAGGAGTTTGTGTAGTTTCCTAAAAGTAGTTAACTGACTTGGGGTCTGCAGCCAGGTGGCCACTATTTCAGTAATGGTGGTAAGGGCAGTGCCTAATGTGAAGCATTCAGTTCTTAGAGAGTTCTTCAGGAGTGCCTCTTTCTGAGGGTGAAGCTGCTCTCCAGGTAAGTGGATTCCAGATGGGCACAACAGTGTGGCTGTCCAGCCCAGCAGAGTCTGCTCCCAGGTTCTCTTGTTCCTGGGTGAGAGTCCTGACCAAGAACAAACCATGCTGGTGATGAGAGGGTTTTAACAGGACTGGGGAAGCCCAGCTGCAATGTGCTGTGGGGGCTGCTGCTGGTGTGTTGACTTGCCTGTGTCTGCCCTACCAGAGACTCTGGGAAGGAGGAGCTATAGGTAGTGGGTTCATTCCCTTCAGGAATCTAAAAAGCCTTTCAAAGTTGCAGGGAATGGGAAGACTTCCTAGCCTTTGCTTTCCATTCTATCTCTGGAAAAATAACCCAGAAGCAAACTAATGTCCTGGTGTTGTAATTGATGATTTTACTGAAATAATATAGTTATAGGATAGAGTACCTTCTAGATTCTGAAGGATGACATGAAATCATCATTAAAATGGTTTTCATTTTATAGACAATAAAACAAGTAAAAAGGAATGTTTGCCATATTTCCTGACTCTGAACCTCAGCCTCTTCCATCTCTCCAAGATAGAGCTGAGTTCTAAGTGCTTGAGACTCCTAGGGACTGTCACTTAAGCTGCTTTCTCACTTCACAGCCGAATGGGTGGAACATGGTCTGTGTCACCACTGAATGATTCCAGCCAAATCTGGGAGGAGCCCCTGGCATCAGGTTTTTACCTCTGGCATTTGCCTCTGCTTGCCCATCTCACCTTCCCATTTTGAGTTTGGAAAGAAATTATTGTAGGAACTACTAGGGAGAAGGCTGTTTTGTCTGTTTTGAGATTCTATTTTGCCAAGCCACTCTGTGATATAAAATGGCCTACTCCTGTTTCCCTCTATTTTGGGGAACCAAGTGAGTGTTCTTGGACAGCATCTGGAGTAGCCAGGTACCCAGCCTTACTATGACTATAAATTAAGGCCTTTTTGTTGTTGTTTTTTTCTCTCAGGTATACATAATTGATTTTTCAGTTGAGACAAAGTGAATTCTCTCATACTTGGTTCATAGTTTCTGTCTAGTGCTTTGTATGTTTGGAAGAACATTATTCAACAGCCCCCATCCTAAAACACCTACCATTGTGTTGTCCTGAAGTCTGCTCCAGGCTCTCCGATATGCTTACAACTGCTCTTTCATATTCAAAATATTGTGAGTCTCCCTCCTCCTTGGAAATCACTGTTTATGCAGCAGAGAAGAAAAATGGCTTTGCATAGCTACCTATTAAGTCTGTCAGATAACTGATTGAATGACATGGAGAACAGAATCCCCTGAAGTGTTCTTAAGGGTGTGTGAGGAAATAGTCCTTTGCCTTTGATTCTCCAATCTCCTAACTAGGATTCTTGAGTTTAGGAAGCATTTTCTCACAAGACCATAGCACAGTGGCTGTGGATGTTTAATCTAGATGCCCAGTTGAGGTCAGCCATTTGTAATACATTTGTAAACCATTTGTAATCATCACTCTGGTGAGCGGCTATGATCTCTCTGCCCAGGGAAACAGGAGGGAGACTAGGCCAGATCTACTTGTGTAGAGTTATTAAACAGTCTGCTAAGTGGGATGAGGGCATTGAAATTCTTCCTCATCTTGTATGAATACTCAATGAATAATTGGCATGTATCTGATGGAAGAACTCAGTTGTTATTTGATAGTGTTCAAGAGTGCCTGCTTCAAAGAAAAGACTTTCAGCATTTGAGTAGACAATATCCAAAATCCATAAAGGAGGAAAAGTTATTGTTATCTTCTTGTGACTGCTTTTTCAGTCACACACTCTTGTCAAACTCAATATTACCAGTGTCTCGGGTATTGCAAATTTCAAAGATGTTCTGTGTAGTAATAGGGGTTTAATATATTATAACATATATGTGTATATATATATATATTTATTTCCCCCTAGCACAAATATAAATTGGATTGCTCTATATCTTTAAGTTTAAGAATGTATTTTGTTATTGTTGCTTTATTGCTTGTTTTGAGGCCATACCTGGCAATGCTCAGAGGTTACTTCTAGACCTAAATTCAGGCAGGGTTCATGGATGTTGAGGGTTGAGCCTGGATTAGCTGCATGCAAGGCAAACATCCTACCTGCCATACTATTGTTTCGACTGATTCTTTGAACTCCTATATTCCATTACTAAAGATATTAAAAGATGGGGCCGGGCGGTGGCGCTGGAGGTAAGGTGCCTGCCTTGCCTGCGCTAACTTAGGACGGACCGCGGTTCGATCCTCCGGTTCCCTGGTTCCCCATATGGTCCCCAATGCCTGCCAGGAGCGACTTCTGAGTGAATAGCCAGGAGTAACCCCTGAGCGTCACCGGGTGTGGCCCAAAAACCAAAAAAAAAATAAAAAAATAAAAAATATGTGGCACTTGATATGCAGTTGGAGAGCCAACATTCAGGTCCAAAACTGAAAGCAGTGCCATGGCTTGTGGACACTGGCAGCTGCAGGTTTTACAATGTAGCGTGGGATATCATGCCCCTGCCTTCTAGAATGGCTTCCTGAACCCAGGAGTAGAACAGAATCATCACCTCTGAGTCCCCACCTTGTTGCAGTTCAACTCTTTCCTCTCATTGGATTCCCACTCTGATCCTTTTCTTTGTGCCATATAAATGCACATCCTGAATGTCTGTATTCTACATAATAATCCAGCTAATCTCGGTTCACTGTCACCTATTCAGCAAACAGCACCATTTGCTTCCTGTTCCCAAAATCCTCTTTTCCCTTTGTCTCCTCTGGGGAGTGTGATGACTCATGGTGTCTCAGCAGCCCATGGGATGATGACCCACAATGACCTGGTCAGCCTGCTCAGGAGTATGTGTGGTTGTGTGGGTGGCCAGTGGCCCAGTGGTATCAGCTCAGGCTATGATCCTGTCTGAGAGTATCAAAGCAGGTATTGTCAGAGGGGCTCACTATGGAGCTGGGAATGGATTCATGGCCCCCTTCTGAGCTGGGAGAAGCCACAGCTAGGCCTCTTTTTGTGACTTGAGTTCAGTATTCATCAACAGCCACAGTGTTGCCTCCTTTTTTTCGAGATTTCTATCAAGAATCTGTGTATTATACCTGCTCTGAAATAAGAAGCCAGGCACTGAGTTTTTGTGGTATGAGCAATTATATATGTCTGATACAAGTCAGGAACCTGAAGACTCAGAGTCATTCCCACTCCAGCAGGCACAAAGCTCAATGGGTACACATTTAAAATGTACACCTCCAAATGCTGGTGACACTGCCTTTCTTGATACTAAAGGAGACCAGACCATTCAACAAGCTGCCAGTATCCCTAAGCTGGAGGGGGAGAGGTAGATTCAGTGGTTTCTAGTAGGACATGCTGGAAACCATTTGATACATTCCATATTTTAGTGGGAAAGACAAGTATGTCTCATCAACAAACCAGCTTGACCCCATGAACAGAGGTTGGCCTGTTACAGAAGATTGCTGGGGAGTCCCATATTTTTTTAAAATAATATCTTTATTTAAGCATCTTGATTACAGACATGTTTGTAATTGGTTTTCAATCATATTAAAGAGCACCCCCCTTCATCAGTGCAGCATTCCCATCACCATTGTCCCCCATTTCCCTCTTTACCCTGCCCCTGCCAGTATTTGAGACAGGCATTCTACTTCTCTCACTCATTAGCATTGTTATAGTTATCAGTGTAGTTATTTCTCTAACTGCACTCACCACTGTAATGAGCTTCATATCATGAGCCGGTTTTTCCAGCCCTCATCTCTATTGTCTCTGGGCATTATTACAATAATATCTTTTATTTTTCTTAAATCCATAGATGAATGACACTATTCTGTGTCTATCTCTCTCCCTTTGACTTATTTCACTCAGCATAATAAATTCCATGTCCATCATGGTTAGGAAAATTTCATGACTTCATCTCTCCTGACAGCTGCAGAATATTCTGTTGTTTATATGTACCACAGTTTCCTTAGCCATTCATCTGTTGAAGGGCACCTTGGTCGCTTCCAGAGACTGGCTATTGTAAATAGCACTGCAGTGAATATAGGTGCAAGGAAGACTTTTTTGTATTAATAATTTTTTTGTTTGTTTTTGGACCACACCTGGTGATGCTCAGGGTTTCTCCTGGCTATGCGCTCAGAAATCGCTCCTGGCTTGGGGGATCATCTGGGACACTGGGGATCAAACTGAGATCCGTCCTGGGTCAGCCACATGCAAGGCAAAAGCCATACCATTGCGCTATCCCTCTAGCCCCTTGTATTGTATTTTTGTGTTCCACAGGTATATACCTAGGAGTGGTATAGCTGGACCATCTGGGATATCAATTTCCAAGTCTCTTGTAAAATCTCCATGTTGTTTTCTATAAAAGCTGAACTAGACGGCATTCCCACCAGCAGTGAATGAGAGTTCCTTTCTCTAGACTGATTGTTCTTGTTCTTTGTGATGTGTGCTGGTCTCTATGGCATGAGATTGTATTTCATTGTTGTTTTGATTTGCATCTCTCTGATGATTAGTGATATGGAGTATTTTTCATGTGCCTTTTGACCATTAGTATTTCTTCTTTGAGAAACTGTTCATTTTTTCTCACATTTTTTGATGGGGTTAGATGATATTTTTTCTTGTTAAGTTCTGTCAGTGCCTTGTATATTTTGGAGATTAGCCCCTTATCTGATGGGTATTGGGTAAATAGTTTCTCCCATTCTGTGGGTGGCTTTTGTATCCTTGGCACTATTTCCTGTGAGGTGCAGAAGCCTCACAGCTTAATGTAGTCCCTTCTGTTTATCTCCGTTTCTACTTATTTAAATAGTGCTGTTTTCTCCTTGCAGATACCTTTAGTATCAATGTCATGGTGTGTTTTACCTACATGTTGTTCTATATACCTTATAGTTTCGGGTCTGATGTCAAGGTCATTAATCCATTGTATTTGACCTCTGTGCATGGAATTAGATGGAGGTCTCAGTTTTCTTTTTTGCAAGTGGCTGACCAGTTGTGCTAACATCACTTGTTGAAGAGACTTTTCTTGCTCCATTTTGCATTTATTGCCCCTTTATCAAAAATTAATTGATTGTATGTCTGGGTAACATTCCATGAATATTCGAGTCTATTCCACTGATCTGAGGGTCTGTCTTTATTCAAGTACCATGCTATTTTAATGACTATAGGTTTGTAATACAATTATAGTTGGAGAAAGTGTTGCCTCCCACATTTCTTTTCCCAAGGATTGCTCTAGCAATTTGCAGATATTTATTATTCCAAACGAATTTCAGGAGTGTTTAATTCGCTTCTTTGAAGAATGTCACGGGTATCCTTAGAGGGATTGCATTAAATCTATGCAATGCTTTGGGGAGTATTACCATATTAATGATATTAATCCTCCCAATCTATGAATATGTGTCTTCATTTCCTTGTGTCCTTTTATTTCTCTTTTTTCTTAATTCTAAACTTGATGTTTTCCTTTATTCCTTCCCTCATATATGTCCATATACAAAACATAGATACATTGATCAATTACATTACATTGCATCAAATACATTAATCAATATTGATCAATTTTTCAAAGAAATATTACAGATTAGAAAAAGGAGCAAATTGTATGCAGTCATTAATTCCTCAGTGTGGATTTCTGTGTTTTTTAATAAATTTTATTGTGACCAAAGTTAATTACAAATCTTTCACAGTAATATATAAATGACAGAGTAACAATGAATCAGTGTTGCCCACCACCATGTTGTCCTCCCTCTACCCCTATTCCCAGCATGCATCTCATATCTCTTCCTCTGCCCCCAGAATGCTAATGTACTGGTCCCCTCTTGTAGAGCTTGTTGTAGATTGGGCATCAATTCTATTATCGCTTTCTTTGGGTTTGGTGCTCAAGTCTGATCATTTTATATTTTTACTCAATGTTCATACGACTGTTTGGTTCTGGTTCCATTTTTCCCACCCTCAATTTATGAGGCAGAACAAGATGATTCAAGTTATGTGGTTCTGTTGATAATAAAAGAAAAGAAAAAGGGAAATAAAAAGAAAAAAACTGGGAGGAGTCTGTCTAGATGTCATAAATATCAATTTAAAAGAAGAAAGGGAGAAAAGAAGAAAAAGATAACAACAAAACAAAAAAGAAATCAACAAAAACAAAACAAACAAAAAAACAAGACCATTCTTGAAGCAGGGTTTTGTAGTTTTCTTTTATAGGTCCTTCACCTCTTTAGTTAAGTTGACTCCAAGACATTTGAGTTTGTGTGACACTAATGTGAATGGAATTGTTTCTTTTTCTTTTTTTTTTAATTTTTAATTATGAGAACAAAGATGCAAAGAAAGAGGACAAGGTAAAGTTACAGTGGAAGGACAATCACCCATAAACAGAATTCTCAGAAGTCCCCTTGCTGATAGTGGTTACAAGTTAAGCGTGGCCACGGAGCGAAGTGGAGCGGCCGCGCTCCTTGTTGTTCGGAGCCAGCTAGGTAGAGAAGAAGCAGGAAAGAGGCTGAGTGACTGGCTGGTGTTCATTTTAAAGTCTCTGGGTGCCCAATCGCCCGACTCAATTGGCCCCACGTGGGTCAGATGGGGCCATCTTACCGAGTACAGGGACCCGGAGGTTTCTTGTTCTGAGATGGCTTGGTAGAGAAGAAGCAGGAAAGTGGCTGAGCGACTGTCTGGTGTTCATTTTAAAGTCTCTGGGTGCCCAATTGCCTGACTCAATTGGCCCCAAGTGGGTGGAATTGTTTTTTAATGTCAGTTACTTCTTTATCATTATTGGTGTACAAGAAGGCCATTGATTATTGCATGTTAATTTTGTAGCCTGCTACTTTGCTATGTGAGTATGTTATTTCTAAATTATTATACTATATAATAATATAATATATTATTTCTATTTTTGGTAGAGTCTTTAGGGATTTTTAAAAATAGTATCATGTCATCTGCAAACAGTGAGGGCTTAATTTCTTCCTTTCTTATTTGGATGCCCTATCTGATGCATAATTCCTGTGGCAAGAACTTCTCACATTATGTTGAATAGGAGTGGTGAGATAGGGTTATGGGAGTATTAGACTTCCCAAATCTCACCATTATCCACAATCATCCGGATTTTATATTTAATGTTATTCAACAAGGGCAGCCTTGTCTTGTACCAGATTTTAGAGAAAAGGCTTTTACTTTATATCCATTGAGAATAATATTTGCCATTGGTTTGTGGTAGATAGCCTTGATTATATTGAGAAAAAATTTCTTACATTCCCATCTTGATGAGAGTTCTTATCAAGAATGGGTATTGGACCATATCAAATGTTTTCTCTGAATCTATTGATATATCATATGGTTTTTATTTTTATTTTTGTTGATATGGTGTATTATGTTGATTTGTATATGTTAGACCATCCTTGCATTCCTGGAATGAAGCCTACTTGGTCATAGTGTTTGACCTTCTTGATGAGGTGTTGGATCCTATTTGTCAGAGTTTTGTTGAGGATCTTTGCATCTGTGTTCATAGGAATATTGGTCTGTAGTTTCCTTTTTTACAGTATCTCTGTCTGGTTTTGTTATCAAGGTGATAGCTTCATAAAACCTATTTGGGAGTGTTCCTGATTCTTCAATTTCATGAAAGATCCTGAAAAGGATTGGTAGTAGTTCCTCTTGAAAGGTTTGAAAAAATTTGTTAGTGAATCCATCTAGGCCTGGGCTTTTGTTTTTGGGAAGACTTTTGATTACCATTTAAATTTCCGCAATAGTGATGGGTCTGTTTAGATATGCTAGATTATCCTGGTTTAACTGTGGAAGATTATAAAAGTCTAAGAATTTATCCATTTCTTCTAGATTCTCACGTGTCATGGCATAGAGTTTCTCAAAGTAGTCTCTGATTACCCTTTGAATTTGCACAGTATCTGTAGTGATCTCCCCCTTTTCATTTCTAATCCGGTTTATTAAGTTTCTCTCTATTCCTTTGTGATTTTAGCTAGTAATTTATCAACCTTGTTTATTTTTTTTCAAATAACTAACTTTTGCTTTTGTTGAACTTTTAGATTTTTTTATTTACACTTTATTGATTTCTGCTCTAAGCTTTGTATTTTCCTTCTGCCTACCTATTTTTGGTTCCTTTTGTTGATCATTTTCTAATTTTAAAAACTGTGTCATTAAGCTTTTTATATAGGCCCCTTCATCCTTTCAGCAAAGCTATAAATTTTCCTCTTAGTACCATTTTTGCTGTGTCCCATAAATTCTGATTATTTGTGTCTTCATTGGCATTTGTTTTCAGGAATGTTTTGATTTCCTCTTTGATTTCATCTCTGACCCTCTGGTTGTTCACTAGTGAGCTATTTAATTTCCAAGTGTTTAAGATTTTCTTCTGTGTTTCTTTTAGTTCACTTCTAATTTCAATGCCATGTGATCTGAGAAGGTAGTCTGTATAATTTCTATCCTCATGACTTTATGGAGATATTTTTTATGGCCAGCATGTGGTCTATCTTGGAGAATGACCCAGGTACATTAGAGAAGAATGTATGCCCAGTTTTCATTCTTGTTGGATTTTAGCCTGTTTGACCTATCAAGGAGTGACAGAGCAGTGTTGAGGTCCCGCTATAATTGCATTGCTATTGATATCTTCTTCCAGATTTGTCAACAATTGCATTAAATATTTTGCTGCTCACTAATCAGGTGAATACGTGTTTAGGAGTGTGATTTCTTCCTGTTGTACATATCCTTTGATTAGTATGAAATGTACATCTTTGTCTCTTATAATTGTTCTGAGTCTAAAGTTTGTGTCAACTGATATTAATATGGCCACTCCAGTTTTTTAAAGGGAATTATTTGCTTGGATAATTTTCCTCCAGCCTTTGATTTTGAGTCTATGCTTGTTCTGACTATTCAGGTATGTTTCTTATAGGCAGCAAAATGTTGGATTCAGCTTTTTGATCCATTTTGCCACTTTGTACTCTTACCTGGTTGACTTTGAGAGAGATAATTGTCATGGGATTTAGTGTCATACTTGTGTAGAAGTTTGGTGTGTCTTTTGGTCTGTCTTGTCTTAAAGTAGATCTTTCAATTTTTCTCTTAAGGCTGGTTTTGTGTCTGTAAAGTTTCTGAGCAGTGCTTATCCATGAAGCTATATATTCTTCCTTCAAATCTGAAATTGAGTCTGGCTGGGTGCAGTATTCTAGGCAAAGAAAGTGTTCATTTCGTTGAGTTTTGTGACTATATCCCACCACTGCCTTCTGGCCTTGAGGGTTTCTTGTGACATGCCTGCTGTAAATCTTAAGGATGGTCCTTTAATGTAATTTTCCTCTTTGATTGCTGCTTTCAGTATTCTATCCCTATCTGTGGGATTCATCATTGTGACTAGGCTATGTCTTGGGGTGCTTTACTTCAGGTCTCTTTTAGCTACTATACTTTGGGCATGCAGGATTTGGTTGCATGCCACCTTTAGCTCTGGGAATTTCTCTGTAATGATGTCTTTGACTCTTGATTCTTCCTGGGGATTTTCTTCCTGGGTCTCTGGGACTCCAGTGATTCTTATGTTGTTTCTGTTGAGCTTATCGAGGACTTTTATTTTCATCTGTTCACATTCTTTGAGTACTTTTTCCATTGTCTGATCATTTGCTTTAAGGTTCTTTTCCAATCTTCTCTGCCGTATGTAGCTGTTATGCATCTCATCTTCCAGCTCACTGATTCTGTCCTCAGCTTTTGTCACTCTGTTGCAGAGACTTTCCATTGAGGTTTTCATTTCATCTATCAGTTTTTCAGTCCTGTTATTTCATTTTGGAGTTTTCTGATTTCTATCTTTGTGGTCTTCTCGGCTCAATCTATACTTCCTTTGAATTTTATGAGCATCCTCCATATTTCTTCTCTAAACTCCTTATCTGAGAGACTAAATAGGTGGTTGGGACTTTGCAGCTCATTAGAGCTGCTATCTGCATTCTCTATGCCCTGTGTTGGCCTGCATTGTTTCCCCATTTCACACTTGTAGTGTGGTTTTTTTTTTTCCTACGTATTATGGTGGGGTTCATTGACTAGAAGATGCTTCACTTCACAGCAGTACTCCTCTAGCTCCATCCTTTGTGGGCAGAACAGCTCAATTCTGAAGAAGTGCCCCCAGGGAATGATAGACAGGGTGGATCCAAATCTAGGACACAGAAGAGGTCCAGAATGTCTGCGGTGTTTCAGAAAGCAGCTCCACCGTTTGGTAGTAGCATCTATTTCACATCTGCCACGTTTGACTGGGCAACAAGACCTGGACTCTTGGCCAACAATGTTTCTTAGCATGAGGCAGGCCAGGCAAGATACAGTGGAAAATCCTCAGAGTCCTTGTTGATCTTTCTGTCCCCTGAAGAATTTTGGATGAAATAGATGTATTGATGCACCAGGGAGAACTTAGCTGGGTCACTTAGTACCCACATCATTAGGGAAGCCAATTTAACAATGCTTCCATTTTTTATTTATCAGTTTTGGGAGAGCCACACCAGCAATGTTCAGAGTTTACTCCCAACTCTGTGTTCAGGGTCACTCTTAGAAGTGCTTGTCATACCTTGCAGTGCCAGAAATCAAACCAAAAGCATGTGGTCAGCAGAGCTGTCTCTTCAGCCCAGCTTCTATAAAATGGGGATAATGACAGCACCTGTCTGATAAGGTAATTATAAGGATCAAATGTAGTACAGAGAGTATTTAGAATTCTCTCTAGCACTTAGCCAAGAAAAACCCATGCAAACTATTAATTTTTTTCAGGAAGTAGGTTGGGAGAGATGGAGAGTTTGGGCACCATCTGACAGTGCTCAGGACTTCTGACTTTGCACTCAGGGATCACTCCTAGTGTGGCTCAGAGGTACCATATATGTTGCAAGGAACCAAACCCAGGTTAATTGTGTGCAAGACTAGTGTCCTACCTGCTGTACTCATTCTCCAGCCCAACCTATTAACTTTTATTAAGAACTCAGTGGTACTTGTGGGCACAGAAGAGAACAATTAGAGTCAGATATTTTCTGTTGTGTGGGCTACAGAATTTACATAGGAGAAAGGGATGTCAGAGTATCTTAATACAAGACAACTTCTTTTTGTAAAAGGATCATAAAACATCTGCACTGGCTGCCTTCTGACAGCTCATCATCCTTACTCATGGAGCTCTGGGAGGCAGTCCACTGAAATGCAACTACAGTGATTGATATTTGCTTGAAGTTTTGAAAAAGAAGAGTTCCAGGGCCGGGGAGTTTTCCATGAGGAAGATACTACTCACAGTATTTCTTTTCAAAGGAGGCGGCTGACAGTGCAGGTGGTGCAGTCAGGAGGCCTGGAGCATTCACTCAAGAGCTGACTCTTGGGTTCTAATATTAGCTCTTCTGCTACTGAGCAGAGCCTTCCCATGCAACTCCTACTTCAAGCCCAAGAGAGCCACATCAGTCTCTTGCCTCAATATTACCTTACTGGTTTTCACCTTAACATTTATGATGCTTTTACCCTGTGTCTAGAGACATGCCCCTCACTGTGGAGCATCGAGAAGAGGTGGCACCTCTTGCAGAGATGCTCTGCATACTGATGGAGTAGCTCACATGTGAGAGTGGGGTAGTAGGTGAAAGGTCTACATTTTGGGGTGCTTTAAGGCGGCTCATATAGTGTTGGGGATTAAACCTTGGTCAGCCACTGTAAAAGCCACTGGAAAATACCTTAGCCCCACTATTTTCTCTCTAGCCATTAAAATTCAGTCTAGATTCTGTTCACTGGCCGAGGTTGCCACAGGGTCAACAGCTGGAATCTCGGCACAACCACTTCAAGGGCTCAACCTTATCCAGCTGGCAAGATTATGCTTGGCTGGAGCAGGTGCTTGTGTATGGACTGCCATGGGAGCAGTAGGCAAGGAGAACACTGGTCACCCATAGAGGCTGGGAGAGTGATGTAAGGTGTGGGCAAAGGCTGGAAGCAGAGTATGGCATGGACATACCAGATTCCACAATGACAAGACCATGTGGCAAAGCAGGCACAGAGATGTTCAGGAGGGGCTTGGGGTGGCCTTTGAAGGTTGCATATGGACACTATTGAAAGGTTCTGGTTCTGAGTAGAACATATCATGACCACCCTGGGACAGAAGCAAGAATGAATGAAGCAATTGAGCTGCTGACAGCAGGGGTGCATGAGGTAGGCAGGAGGATGCAGCAGTGGCTCTTGGATGTGACCCCTGACCTATAACAGGAGAGCAAAGGGTTCTGAGGGACACTGTGAAGGGACCAGGGAGAGGAGCTCAACCCTGTCAAAAGCAGGCTCTTTACACTACCTGTCCACCTCCTTTTCTGTTTTCCAGATTCAGCCAGTTATTGAGAAAACCTTTCCTTTTTCTCAAGTTCCAGAAGCCTTCCTGAAGATGGAGAGAGGACATGCACGTGGAAAAACTGTGATTAATGTCATTTGAATAAATGCTTGATGTTGGTGCATGTCTGAGGTTGCAGACTTCTTACGTACACCTTTTCCAAATTAGTTTGTAAATCCCACAGTATAAATTTAAACAACCCTCTTTGGTTGTTTAAATAATAAGAATAAGGCAGATGGGTTCCATAACCACAGGCTTACTCCTGCTTTTCCTCAGGCCCAGCCCAGCATCCTGATTCTTCCTCTTGGCCACTAAGACAGTAGGGAAACAAGGATTTAATACAATGCAATAATCAAAAATAGCTGCTCTCAAGGGGCTGGGCAATACCACAGCAGGTAGGGCATTTGTCTTGCACTTGGTAGACCTGGGTTTGATACCTGGTATTCCATGTAGTACCTCAAGCCTGACAGGAGTAATTTCTGAGCTTGAGCCAGGAGTAACCCCTGAGCACCACTGACTATTAACAAAAAAGAAAATAGCTGAACTTGAGCTAGTTTTTAAAGTCAGTGAGAATATCTAGTCTTTCAGGTCATTCTTTCAACTATATTGGCAGCTACCATGGCTCCTTCTCTTTGTATAGCTCAAACTTTTTTTCTTTAATTTTGGGCCACTCCCAGTGACTCTCAGGTGTTACTCCTGGCTATGCACTCAGAAATCGCTCCTGGCTTGGGGGACCATATGGGACACCGAGGGATCGAACTGCAGTTCATCCTAGGTCAGACACATGCCAGGCAAACACCTTACCACTTTGTCACCCTCCGGCCTAGCTCAAACTTCTAACGTCTAAGAAAAGGAAACTTTGGGCAGGCAGATGAATGCAGTCATACTCAAAGCTAGCTCCTTCTTGGAATCATCTTTGTGCACTTTTCTAATTGAGTAAGGGTTTTGGTGGTTTAAAGATTTTTTTAAATTTATTTATGACACTGGTTTTTTTTGTTTGTTTGTTTGTTTATTTTTTGGGACACACCCAGTGACGCTCAGGAGTTACTCCTGGCTATGCACTCAGAATTCGCTCCTGGCTTGGGCGACCATATGGGAAACCAGGGGATCGAACCACGAAGGCAAGGCAGGCACCTTACCTCCAGCGCCACCGCCCAGCCCCGACACTGTGTTTTTCAGTTGAGTCACTATTTCTTCATTAAGAACTTATTGGTTGATGTAATTTCTTAATCCTCACAGTGTTTTTCTTTTCTCAAGTTACACTTGTTGATACTTAGGGTTTACTTCGTGTTCTGCAATAAGTGAATTTTTCCTATCTGTACTCAATAGGATATTGGAGATCAAACCCAGGTTGGCCATGTGCAAGGCAAGTGCCCTATCCATTGTACTATCACTCAAGCTGCTTTGGTATCTGTTTTTGTTTGTTTGGGGGCCACACCCAGCAAAGCTCAGGGGTTACTCCTGGCTCTGCTCTCAGGGGTCATTCCTGGCAGTTCTTGTGACAGATGGGATACTGGGGATCAAATCTAGGTTAGCCACATACAAGGCAAATGTCCTACCTACTGTTCTATATTGCTTTGGTCCTTTTTTGGCTTTTTGTTTAATCTGTTCATTCCCCTGCTCTAATGTGTTTCTAAGAGTCCACCAAACTCTGTATCTTCAAGAGGAATGTATAAAAATCTGACCTGGTTATTTACTTAATAGTAAAAATTAATGCAAAAATATGAAAAAA